>CAUYTI010102682.1:0-37257 GCA_963575145.1 Galago senegalensis
ACGTTTTAAAGCAATAACTGAGAAAATGACATGAAGGCTGTGTTGACCAGTTTGATGGAAGTATTTCAGAATGCATGTGAAAACCCCACACTGTACCCCAGAAGTGAATTAATGTACATAGTTATCATTCAATAAAAAAAATAAAAAAAAATAGAAACACGAAAACAAACAAACAAACAAAAAAACCAAACAAAATCATTCTGGTTAATCTGGATACACCTGATATTAAAACTGGAAAAAAAAAACATTATTTAAAAAGGGAAGTTACAAAAATAATTCACTTTTAAATTAGGATGTATTATCTTGTATCCTATATAACATATTAACAATTTGAAGTATTTCTTTTTCTATATTTTGGAAAAGGTTAAGTAATATAGGTATAAGTTCCTTTTTAAGGGTTTGGTAGAATTCTGATGTGAATCCATCTTGTCCCAGACTTTTCTTTTTGGGTAGATTATGTATAGTGGATGCTTTTTCAAAACTTGACATTGGCCTGTTCAACATTTCCACTTCATTCTGGCTATGTCTAGGAAGGTGGCAGGCTTCCAAGTATTGGTCTATTTCCTTCAGACTTCCATATTTCTGAGAATAGATTTTCTTGCAACATTCATTAAGGATTGTTTGAATTTCTGGGGAGTGTGTTGTTATTTCATCTTTGTCATTTATGATTGGTGAAATTAGAGATTTTAGTCTTTTTTTTCTTCGTTGGGTTAGCTAAAGATTTGTCTATTTTATTGATGTTTAAAAAAACCCCAACTTTTTGATCTCTTGATCTGTTGTATAATACCTTTTTCTTCAATTTATTTAATTTATTATTATTATCATTATTATTATTATTATTATTTGCAGTTTTTGGCCAGGGCTGGGTTTGGACCTGCCACCTCTGGTATATGGGGCTCGCGCCCGACTCCTTTGAGCCACAGGTGCCACCCTTCAATTTCATTTAATTCTACTCTAATTTTAATTATTTCTTTTCTTCTGCTGGATTTGGGATTGGACTGTAATTCCTTCTCCAGTTGCTTGAGATGTCTCATTAAGTTGTTAACTTCCTCTCTTTCCATTCTCTTGAGGAATGCTTGCAGTGCTATAAATTTCCCTTTTATGACTGCCTTTGTAGTATCCCAGAGGTTCTGGTAATTCATGTCTTCATTATCATTTTGTTCCAAAAATTTGGTAAATTCCTTCTTAATCTCATCTATGACCCAGCTATCTTTCAGCATAAGGTTATTTAGTTTCTATGTTTTTGTATGAACATGCAGATTTTTGTTTTTACTGATTTAAACTTTTATTCCATGATGGTCCGAGAAGATGCAAGGAATAGTTTCTATTCCTTTAATTTTGCTGAGGTCAGACTTGTGACCTATGATGTGATCAATTTTGGAGGAAGTTCCATAGGCTGATGAGAAGAATGTGTATTCAGTTTTTGTTAGGATAAAATGTTCTGTAGATATCTGTTAGATGCAAATGTTGAATGGCTAAGTTTAAGTCTAAAATTTCTTTGCTTAATTTCTTATTGGAGGATCTATCCAACTCTGCCAAAAGGATGTTAAAATCTTTGACTATTATGGTGCTGAAGGAAATCAAGTCGCTCATGTCTGTTAGAATTTGTCTTATAAATTGCAGCACATTCTGGTTGGGTGCATAAATGTTAATAACTGACATCTCATCATGTTGAATGTTACCCTTAACCAATATGAAGTGACCAAACCTTATCTTTCCTTACTTTTATTGGTTTAAAGCCTATTGTATCTGCAAATAAAATTGCAGCATCTGCTTTTTTCTGATTTCCATTTTTCTGAATTAGAGATGACCATCCCTTCTCCCTGAGTCTATATTTATCCTTTAAGGTAAGATAAGATTCTTGTATGCCACAGATATCTGGCCTGAGTTTTTGTATTCAGTCAGCCAACCTGTGCCTCTTTAGAGGACAATTTAAGCCACTCACATTAATTGAGAATATTGATAAGCCTGGTAGTATTTTGAGTATGGAATCTTTCAAATGTCCAAGGGACATTTTTAATCCTTTCACCACTCTGGAAGTTGGAATTTCATCAAAAGGTTCTGAATGTGTTTACTTTGGTGGTAGAGAATCATGCTTATCATTGTGGAGGATGGGTCTGTGAATATCCTGGAGAGCTGGTCTGGTTATAGGAAATTTCTTCAACATGCAAATGTTATTAAAATATTTAATTTCTCCATCATAAATGAAACCCACTTTAGCTGGATACATCAACCTGGGTTGATAGTTGTTCCGTTTTAGGAGGTTGAAGGTAGATGACCATCTTCTTCAGGCTTGAAAATTTCAGCAGACAGATCTGTAGTCATTCTAATATTCTTACTCTTGCAGGTTATAGTTTTCTTACATCTGGCTGATTGCAGAATTTTCTCCTTCATATTAACTTTGGCAAAGTTAATTATAATGTGTCTGGGAGATGCTTTATTTTGATTGATTTGTGCTGGGATTCTGAAACTGTCTATCTGAATTTCAGCATCTCTTGCTATGTTTGGGAAGTTCTCCTCAATTATCTCTTGGTATAGAGCATCTGGGCCTTTCAAAGAAACCTCTTCCCCTTCAGGAATTTCTATTAGGCAAATATTAATGCTTTGGCAATTATCCCACAGCACTCTGATTGAATGATCTGTTTTTCCTCTCCATTTTTCTTCCTCTTTGAGTATTTAAGAATGTTAAAAATATTTGTCTTTAATGTCAGAAATCCTTTCTTTTGCCTGCTCCATTCTGTTCCTGAGGGATTCTACTGTATCTCTCATATCTTGGGGGAATGTAATTTTTTTTCTCAACTTTTCATAATCTTTAGTGATTTTGTCTTTGAATTCATTGAATTCTTGAGACAACTTTTGAATTATTCCTAGAATATCTAATTCCAACTTTACTTCCTTTCTGTTAATCTTATTTTCCCTCCAGATTCTAAACTTGATTTCTGACATCTCAACCATTTGTTTATGAATGGCATCTACTGGTGTGCCTGCCTTGTTCCTTGGGAGAGTTGATCTACTCTGATCATTCATGTTCCAAGAGTTTTTCCACTAATTCTGCCCCATGATTATTTTTCACCATTTGGCTAGATGAGCAGATAAGGTGAAATTGGATTGAGGGCCCCTGGAGTAGTGATTAACTAGTCATTTGTCCAAGAGCTGGGACTGGTGACTGCAGATTTCCCCCTAGAGCTTTGCAAAGGACCTGTACAGTACTACAGCCTGAGACTCTTGGGACCTGCTTGGTGTGATGGGGCTAGGTGACTCTGTCTTGTATTCAGCTGGTCTCTGTCTAATCCTAGTGAATCAGTAACTCTGGGTTGAAGTCTCAGCTGTGGAGAAACACAAGCAACTAAGAAACCCTGCCCTCCCCCACAGGCAACAACTGGAAAAGGAAAATTAAACCTTCCCACAAAAACACAAGCACGGCACCACCTTGGATGGTTCTAAGGTGATAGGCCCAGATCAAGAGGTCCAAATCAATTGTCCTATTCAGCACCAAGTCTCAAGTGGCGGAGTTTAAAAGGTCTCTAGTAACTAGATAGCAGGGGTCTTCTGGCAGCTTGAGTGTGGCTCACTCCAGTGCTCCGTGGAGTCAGAAGGGCTCACCCAGCAAATTAGTTAGTCTGGGGAGGTTGATGCCTCCTTCCCCACCTTGTACCTCTGTCACACTTCATCACCGGTAATCCCACAGGGCTGTGGCCCAGTTCCCTCCAATGAGCAGATTCACCAGGCATTTGCTCCTGCCTGTGTCACAGGTAGATCTATGTCTGCTCAGCCAGGTTGCCAAATTCTGCCACCAGCTGGCAGGGGGAGCTGAAGCCTGACTACAACACCTGCTTAATGGAAGGTGGGGAGTGTCACTCAGTTCCAGCCCTGAACTGAGGCTGTTGTTGCTACTTATATTCTCACAGAATTTGTGTTTCTGTCCCACCTGTATTCCACTTTGGGCCAGGCACTATTTGAATTTACAGAAGGTATGACATAGGTTCATCCTGTGCCACCGTTGCTGCAACAATTCTCACATAGCTGGCATCTCTGTCTCTGTTGCACTCTGTCTTGGGGTGGGAATGGTTAGAGCTCAGAAAGGACTTTCAGTTACTGCCCCTCCCTAAGCTGATGGGAACTACCATGCCTGATTTTGTCCCAGCTGTGCTCCACTGGGGGGGCAGGTACATCCTGGGCTCACAAAAGCAGCAATTCTGACTCAGGCTTGTCTTGGGAGTATGCTGCTTCTGTGCACGCGTATTCTACTCTCTGACCCCACTTCATCCCACCCAGGCAGGTACAGCCTAAGGCATACCCTTTTCTTAAGGGGCATGCATTTCTATAGCTGCCACTGGAGTAGAGGCCCAGCTCCCTCTGTTTGCTAAGAGAGATGGAAAGTGTTTCTCCAAAATATCACCAGCAGTGTGAACCCTATTGTTCCTGGTGCTGCCACTGCTGCTATGCAATACCTCAGGGCATCATTTCTCCATCTCCTGTATGACTTCTTTGCACCACCATACCCACTTTACAGCTGTGCCACTCATTTGGCACAGACTTGTAACAGCCCATGCCTTGTCCATATCTCTTGAGAAAATGCCCGAGCCTGATCTTTGCAGGGGTCAGGATTCCAGACCTTGAGGTGGGAGTGAAGGGGAGTTCTGGGAGTTCAGAATTGCGTGTATAGTATATGTTCAGTTTTATGCCTGGTAGGAGAGTGACATGGCACACTGGTGGGTCCTTTCTGGGAAAGAAGATCTGGTTTTTAGTGGCTGTCTCCCATGGAATAGAAAAAGAAGAGATCTGCACTCTACTTGCTTGTTTGTAGAAAGTACACTGTGAGCTGTTCTCATGGGGGAGGGGACTCCTGTCTACTTTGTGATGGGTTTGTACCTATTGTTTGTTTCCTTGTGGTCACAGTTCACCTCAGCAGGGGTGATGTGTGCTCTTCAATCTTCTCTCTTGGCTCAGCTCCAAAACATCTGCTTACTTGATAAACTTCTGTCCTTTAACTCTCCTTCTGGATGGGAGCTTCTGTGGAAAACTGGCTCCAGTCAGCCATCTTGCCTCCCCCTCCCCAATCACAGGATTTTTATTTAATTCCTGTGATGTCATAACAGTGATATCAAAAGATTTCTGAAAACCATAATTGCTGTCAGAGAGAACCAAGCAAATAGTAAATTTTAAATGTGGTGATTTAATCTTGATTTAATTTTTCTTCATGAAAGCATGTGTGTTCCTTTTTAAGGGATCTTGTTAAGCAACAGTCTGGTTGGCAAAAGGGTATAATTAAAAGTGGTCATTTAGCAATGACCTAATTATGAGCTATCTTCTTTTATTGAAGTATTTTTAGATTTGATTATTTGGTCCTATTAAACCTCTATGAAAAGTTAGATGCATTTAACCTGTTTTATAATTGCAAATTTATCACATTTATAGCTCTATTTTTAGAATGGATTATTGTACTGCTAATGGTGAGACTTTAATTTATTATATTATTGAGCATCTGCAGCTATAAATCTGACATCAAACAGCATTGTGCTAGAAAAACTTTACTTTTTAGTAACAAAGGTTACACCCTTTTCATCTGCTTGACTCAGAAATGTATTGTTACTTTATTTTCCTTTTTTATTTAGTGTCAAAACAGTCATGTGATGGTCTTAGATTGTAGTCCCTTTTAAAATAGAACACTAAGAGAAAATACATAATCATACATATTGTGTTTCCCCGAAAATAAGACACTGTCTTATATTTATTTTTTGTCAAGAAGACATGCTAGGGTTTATTTTCAGGGGATGTCCTTTTTTTTTTTTTTTTGCAGTTTTTGGCTGGGGCTGGGTTTGAACCTGCCACCTCTGGTATATGAGGCTGGCACCTACTCCTTTGAGCCACAGGTGTCACCTGAGATGTCTTATTTTTATTAAGTATAATACAAAAATCTACACTTAGTTAAGTGCAGTCAAATACAGTTAAATAATCTTCTGGAACCTGACAGGGGAGCTGACCTTGTTGGTAGGGCTGGCAATAGTGATGCATGAACTCCTTTCCCTTAGCTGTTCACACATGAACAATAGGATGCCTGTGACAGGCGTATCTGTGCAAGTGTGAACAGCTCAGAGAAAGGTGCTGTGGCAGATAAAAGGTATTGCAGTCTTCCTTGCCGTTCTGTGGTGAAATACATGGCGTGGCTATTCAGATATACTGTGCAGTATATCTGCATAGCCACGACCATCACTAGGTCTTATTATCGGGGTAGGGCTTATATTTAAGAAATGCATAGAAATCCTGCTAGCACTTATTTTTTGGGTATGTCTTATTTTTGAGGAAACACGGTAGCATATATACGTATATGCATCTATATATCAAATATTTATGACATATTTGGACATTATATGAAGGCCAAGAAGTGAGAACTCTGTCTCATCTCTGTATTTCATCATTCATATTCTACCAAATCAAGACCTTGGCTCATTTTAGGTTCATTTCTCCTACTGAGTCTTTCCTTAGCAGTAGACCATAAATTCTATGAAAGCAGAGGATTTTTTTTAACATATTGGTGTCACGATTGCATTTCCAGTGCCCATTCCCATATCACAGTACCTATAAAAATGCTAATGATATCTGCTGAATTAATGCCCAAAATAACTTTTAAAATTCACGTATAATATTACCAAAAAAAGCATTTACCAACATTTTAGTGTGTTAATTTTCTGCCTTTCCCCTTACTTTCTTCTCCCTCTCTCTCCTTACACACGCACACATTTTTTTTTTTTTTTTGGTTAGTAACATGTCTGTCCTTCATGGTATCAAAATTAAAAGAAAATATTTTTAGCAGTTTTCTAATAATAGATATAAGTCATACTATAAAAATAGAAATATAAAAAATATACAAATGTAAAATTGTTTTTATTGCAATACTCAAAACCACTTACATTGTAGAATATTGAAGACTTCTCTGTCTCTCTTTTTCTCTTCTATATAAAAACCTGCATCATTTTTCTATGCTATTTTCATCTTGCTTTTTACTATACAATATTATGTATTCTGCATTTTGTTACTGCATACTCTTTGAAAATGACTCATAGCTAAGGAGTATGCCACATTATGATTGAACAATTTTTAAGGTAATATGTCAAATTTGAATATTTTATGTTTCATCAAATAATTGTCATAGAAAATTCCTCATTACAGAGTGAAATTCTAATTCACTATTTATTTAGGATAAATTCTAAGATGTTTAAATATTTACTAGAGTTACACATCTTTTTTTTAGGCAATGAGCAAGCATCTGTGATTCTTCTCTGAGCCTATTCTCAATAGAAGTTATTGCCTTTTTTAAGAGATCATGTGTTTTCAACAGACCAAAATTCATTGCATATATATTCCCCATTTGATTACATTTGTTAATGTTCATAAGTGTTAAAAATTAGGTGGTCAAATTATACATCATTTCCTTTATGGTTTCTTCTGTTGCTTTTATGTTTTAAAAATTTTGTAACTGATATAAGTTAATATCAACCTATATTTTCTTGTAGATAATCTAGGGTTTCTGGATATACATTGAAGTTTTCTTAAAATATAAAGAGCTTTTTAAAATAAAAAAAACATATAGGCTACTCCACCTTGACAAATTGGGATAATTGTAAAAGAAAGTAAACATGAACCGCATTCTTATTATTGCATTTGTTCAATAAATGTTAAACATCTGCTATGTGGCAGACACTAGGTCTTGAAGACACAAAGGTGAGCAGGTCCATGCCCTTGCTGAACATATAATCCAGCTAGGAAGGATAGGGCTAAATACAACATTATGGGGTGTGTCCATAGCAAGAACATATAACCTAGATTTCCGTGAGGAAGCTATAATTCATATGAGAGATGATGCGCAAGAATTAGTTAGCAATGTGAAGATTAAGGAAAGAGTGTTCTGAGGCTGAGGTAATGATGCAAAAAGATGTCTGGGATAAATGAAAGCTTAAAAAATTCAGGGAACATGGAAAAATTTAGAGTGACTAAAGTTAAATTGCTGAAAGTGAGAGCAATGAAGAATAAGAATAAAAATTTAGATGGGGCTTAGGTTGAAAAAGTCTTTGTAAGTATGGCTAAACATGTTGGATGTGACTTTGTCAGTTATTACAGAAGCTTCTCTGAAGAAGATAGGTACATAGCTTACAGACACATAAAAAATGCTCATCATCTTTAATCATCAGAGAAATGCAAATCAAAACCACTTTGAGATATCATCTTACTCCCATAAGAGTGGCTCACATAAAAAAATTCCAAAACTATAGATGTTGGTGTGCATGTGGAGAAAAGGGAACACTACTGTACTGCTGGTGGGCATGCAACCTAATATGTCTCTTTTGGAAACAATTTTGGAGAATAATCAGGGGTCTAAAGTAGATCTACCATTTGATCCTGCAATTCGTCTACTAGATGTATATTGAAAAAACCAAAAATCACTTTGTAACAAACATATTTGCACCAGATTGTTCATTGCAGCTCAATTTATAATAGCCAAGTCATGGAAGAAGCCCAAGTGCCCATTGACCCATGAATGGATTAATAAATTGTGGTATATGTATACTATGGAATATGATGCAGCCTTAAAAAATATAGAGACTTTACCTCTTTTACATTTACATGGATGAAGCTGGAACATATCCTACTTATTAAAGTATCTCAAGAATGGAAGAAAAAACATCCAATGTACTCAGTACTGTTATGAAACATTTACAATCACTCACACTTTCATAAGAAGAATAGATCAGAAATATGGCCCAGGATGAAAGAGGGAGGAGGGGGGATAGTAGAGAGGAGGAGGTCATATCAAGGGTGGGGGAATGGTGGGATCTCACCTATGGTGCATAATGCAAGGGTACATGTTGTATCTATTAACTATAGAGTATAAATGTCTTAACACTATAATTAAGTAAATGAGATGAGGTCTATATTAGCCAGTGTGATGTAAATGCTCCTAATTCTATATGAAATCAGCACATTTTACCGCATAAATGCATTAATGTATACATAATCTATGTGTTTATGATTTAATATGAAAATGTCTGTATTAAATTTTTTCATGCCTCCTTAGAGACTGTTTACATGCACAAACATAAATTAGGAAAGTAGGATTGTGTTGTATATATAGTTTTATTACTTGTTTTTATATTTATTAATTTCTCAAAACTATTCATTAAACATCTGCCATTGCCAGATACTATAGTCAGTGTTGGGGATATTGCAGTAAGTAAAACAGAAAACTGTCTACTCACATGGATGTTATATTCTATAGAGGTGGAGAGAAAAAGAGCAAACATAACATATTAAGTAATGATGAATATTTAAAAGGAAAAGTAGGGTAAGTGATCAGAACTGATGAACAATTTAATTCTGATTAGGGTGTTATCTTAGTTCAGATTTCCTAGAAATAGACCTTGAGATGAGAATTTCTGGACAAGTAGGTTGAAAGAGTGCCTTCAGGGGAACCCTCTAAGGGAGTGAGGATCAGGATAAGGCAGGGAAGAAGAAGGCAATTATGTAGTTTCTTCTTCTTTTTTTATTGTTAGGGATTCATTGAGGGTTACAAACAACCATGTTACATTGATTCCACTTGTTAGGTAAATTCCCTCTTATAATTGTGTCCTTCCCCCCAAAGGTGTGTCACACAGTGTGATCCTCCACTCCCTCCCTTCTTCCCTCTCTCTGCTCACCCCCACCCCCACTGTGTCATTAATTGTCCTCATATTAGAATTGAGTAAATGGGATTCTTGCTTTTCCATTCTTGTGATGCTTTATTAACAATGTGTTCCACTTACATCCAGGTTAATACAAAAGATGTAAAGTCTCTATCTTTTTTAATGGCTGAATAGTAGTCCATGGGATATATATATACCACAACTTGTTAATCCATTCCTGTGTTGGTGGGCATTTAGGTTGTTTCCACATTTTGGCAATTATAAACTGAGCCATGATGAGCAGCCTAGTGCATATGTCTAGAAGGATATTTTTTTTCTTCTAGGTAGATGCCCAGTAATGGGATTGCAGGATCAAATGGGAGGACTAGTTTGAGTTGTTTAAGGGTTCTCCATACTTCCTTCCAAAAAGTCTTTATTAGTTTGCAGTTCCACCAGCAGCATAAAAGTGTTCCCATCTCTCCACATCCATGCCAGCATCTGCAGCTTTAAGATTTTGAGATGTGGGCCTTTCTCACTGGGGTTAGATGGTATCTCAGGGTGGTTTAGATTTGGATTTCTCTATTATCTAGGGATGATGAGCATTTTTTCATATGTTAGCCATTTGTCTGTCTTCTTTAGATGAAGGTTCTAAAGACTCTCAGAAGGTTGTGAGTGTTTTTTCATATGTTGGCGATTCATCTGTCCTATTTAGAGAAGGTTCTATTTACTTCTCTTTCCCAGGTATACAATTTTTTGTTGGCTCTTTTTATGTTGATTAATTTGAGTTCTCTGTAGATACTAGTTATGAAGCTTTTGTCCAATTCAAAATATGGAAATATACTTTCCTATTGTGTAGGTTGCCTATTAGCTTTGTTTTTTTAATTTTTTTCTTTATTAAATAATGACTGTGTACATTAATGCATTTCTGGGGGTACAATGTGCTGAATTGTATCCCATAAATGCATTAATGTGTAGAATGCTTACATTGAACTGATTAAGGTAACCATCACCTCACTTGCTTATTTGTTGTAGTAAGACATTTATGTTCCATTCTTAATAGTTTTGAAAGATACCATTATATTATGCACCAAAGCTGAGTTTCTCCCAAATGCCCTTCTTCCTCCTGAACTCACACTTCTCCTTCCCTTTCCCTCTTCTTTCCTCTTTCTTTCTGGACTATAGCTATGTTTTATCACCTGTACAAATGTGTAGGTGATTATATGTATTTTTCATAGTAGTATTGAGTACATTGGATACTTTTTCTTACTTTCTTGAGATATTTTACTAAGAAGAATATGTTCCAGCTCCATCCAGGTAAACATAGAAGATGTAAAGTCTCCATCTTTTTTGTGGCTGCACAGTATTCTGTAATATACGTATACCACAATTTGCTAATTTATTCAAGGGTCAATAGGTACTTGGGCTGCTAAGATGACTTGGAAATTATAAACTGGGTTTCAATAAACATTCTGGTGCAAATATTTTTGTTGTAAAATGATATTTGATCATCTGAGTATATACCTAGTAAAGGAATTGCAGGATCAAATGGTAGGCCTACTTTTAGTTCCTTGTGTATTCTCTAAACTTCTTTCCAAAAGGGTTGTTTTAGTTTGCACTCCCACCAGCTGTGCAGAAGTGTTCCCTTCTCTCCACATCCACGCCAACATCTGTAGTTTTTTTGGGGGGTTGTGATGTTGGATAATCTTACTGGAGTTAGATGATATCTCAAAGTAGTTTTGATTTGCATGGTCTGATGTTAAAGATTATGAACATTTTTTAATGTGTTTGTGCCATGCATCTGTCTTTTTAAGATAAACTTCTGCTCAAGTCTCTTGCACACAACGAAATGAGGTTATTTGTTCTTTTCTTATTGACTAGTTTGAGTTCTCTGTGGATTCTGGTTATTAGACCTTTGTTGGAAAAACATAATCTGCAAAAATCTCCAATTCTGAGGGTTGTTTTTTTGCTTTACTTACTGTGCTCTTGGCTGTGCAGAAGCTTTTCAGTTTGATCAGCTACCAGCAATATATTTTTGGTATTGCTTCAATTGCCTGGGGGTTCCTCCTTATAACATTTTCTCAGGCCAATATCTTCAAGTGTTTTCCATGCACTCTCTCCTAGTATTTTTATAGTTTTGTGTCTTTAGTTTAAATCATTTATCCAGTGAGAATCAATTTTTTGTGACTGGTGAAAGGTGGGGGTCCATTATCAGTAATCTACAAATCTCCAGCCAGTTCCCTCAGCACAATTTGTTAAGTAGGTAATATTCAAATGACAATAAGTGATTTGGTGCATCTCTTGGTTCTCTATTCTGTTACATAAATCTACTTCTCTATTTTTGTTGCCATACCATACTGTTTTGATCATCATAGATTTACAGTATAGCCTGAAGTCTGATAACATGATATCTTCGGGTTTGTTTTTATTTCTGAGTAATGTATTGGCTATTTGAGGTTTTTTATGATTCCATATAACATGAAGTACTATTTTTTCAAGCTCATTAAAGTATGACAATGGTGCTTTAATAGGGATTTCATTAAATCTGTAGATTGTATTGGGTAGGATAGACATTTTAAAAATATTGATTATTTGTAGGCATGAGCATGGTATATTTTTCCATTTGTCGACATCTTCACCTATTTTTTTCTCAGAGTTTCATAATACTCTTTATAGAGATCTTTCATATCCTTTATTCGATAAATTCCCAGATATTTCATCTTCTTTGGCACTACTATAAAAGGAATAGAATCCTGAGTATATTTTCAGCTTCATATTATTGATATATATAAAAGCTACTAATTTCTAAGCATTGATTTTGTATCCAGATATGCTGCTGTATTCCTTGATCACTTCCAAGAGTTTTGTAGTTAAGTTCCTGTAATTTTCCAAGTATAGGATCATATCATATGTGAAGAGTGAAATTTTGATCTCTGACACCATTTGCATACACTTGATTGCCTTCTCTTGCCTGTTTGCTATGATTAAGCCCTCCGTTACAATGTTGAATAGCATCTACTCCTAGTTCTTAATATGCATGAAAATGTATTCTATTTGACTCAATTCAGTATAATATTAGTGCAGGGTTTGCTGTATGTGGCCTCTATCAGTTTAAGAAATGAGCCATCCAAGCCTATTATTTTTAACTGTTCTGTTTATGACAGGATGCTGGATATTATCAAAATCTTTTACAACATCAATTGGGAGAATCATATGGTCTTTGTTTTTTATTTTATTTATGTGATGTTGAACTAGCCTTGTATCCCTGGAATAAAACCAACTTGCTCATGGTTTATAATTTTTTGATGTGTTGTTGAATTCTGTTTTCTAGTACCATATTGAATATTTTTGCAACAATTATCATCAATGAAATTGGTTTATAATTTTTTCTCTTTTTTTGGTCCTTTTCCACTTTGGGGATCAGGGTGATATTTTTGGAAAAGGTTGTATAATATAGATACTAGTTCCTCTTGAAAGGTTTGATGGAATTCTGATGTGAAGCCGTCTGGTCCCAGGCTTTTCTTTTTTTGGAGATTTTGTATGGATAATCCTATTTCAGTTATTGATATAGTCTATTCAAAAATTCTAATTCTTTCTGCTTTAGTCTAGGAAGGTGGTGTGTTTTCATCTTT
Organism: Galago senegalensis; assembly: GCA_963575145.1. Lineage (NCBI taxonomy): Eukaryota > Metazoa > Chordata > Mammalia > Primates > Galagidae > Galago > Galago senegalensis. The sequence goes on from CAUYTI010102682.1 coordinate 13,286, forward strand.
CAGTCCATTTCCTTCAGATTTTCATATTTCTGAAAATAGAATTTTTTGGTAGCAATCATTGAGAAATTTTTCAATTTCTGAGGTGTTTTATTATTATTCCTTTATCATTTTGGATTGACAATATTAGAGATTTTACTCTATCTGGTTAGGTTAGCCAAGTGTTTATTACTTTTGTTAATCTTTTCAAAAAATCATCTTTTGTTTTGTTGATCTTCTGAATGATTCTTTTGTTTCAATTTCATTTTATTCTACTCTAATTTTGGTTATTTCTTTTTTCTTCTGCTGGGTTTGCATTGGAATGTTCTTCCTTTTCTAGATGCTTGAGATCACCCATTAATTTGTTGGCTTCCTCTCTTTTTTTTTTTTCTTGATGAAGTCTTCTAATGCTGTAAACTTCCCTCTTAGACTGCCTTTGCAATGTCACACAGGTTTTGGTAATTTGTGTTTTCATTATCATTTTTTCAAAAAATGTGGTGGTTCCCCTCTTAATCTCATCTTTAACCCAGCTATCATTCAGCCTAAGATTACTTAGTTTCCATGTCTTAGTTAGAGTATGAAGATTTCTGTTGCTGTTGAGTTCAAGTTCAATTCTGTGGTCTGATAAGATGCAAGGACTAATTTCTATTCTTTTAAATTTGCCTAGATTAGACTTGTGTCCTAAGATATGATCAGTTTTGGAGGATGATCTGTGGGCTGATGAGAAGAATGTATATTCAGCTTTATTAAGATGAAATGTTCTGTAAATGTCTGTTACATCCATTTGTTTTAGGTTCAACATTAAGTCTAATATTTCTTTGTCTAGTTTCTTCTTGGAAGATCTATCTGAAACTGTTAAAGGGGTATTAAAATTGCCAACTATCATGGTGCAGGAAGATATCAAATTGTTCGTATCCATTAGGGTTTGCTTTATAAATTGAGGAGCCTTCTGGTAGGGTGTATAAATGTTAATATTGAAATCTCTTCATTTTGGGTTTTCCCTTGACAAATATGTAGTGACCATGTTTATCTTTCTTTATCTTTGTTGGTTTATAGCCCATTGTATCTGCAAATAAAATTATAATCCCTGCTTTTTTTCTGATTTCCATTTGCCTATATTATAGATGTTTATCCCTTCACCTTGAGTCTATTTTTTTCCTTTAAGGTAAGATGAAATTCCTGTATGCAGCAGATATCTGGTGTGAGTTTATGTATCCAGTCAGCCAACCCTGCAACTTTTTAGAGCACAATTTAAACCATTCACATTAATTGAGAGAATCGATAAGATTGGTAGTGTTTTGGGTATCATGTTTTTCAAATGTCCAGTGGATATTTTTAATATTTTCACCTATGTACTAGTTATGTTTTGTTCAAAGATTTCTGGGTCAGTTTACTTTGATTGTAGACCATTATGCTGGTCATTGTGAAGTATGGGTCTGAGAATATCCTCTAGAGCTAGTTTAGTTATAGCAAATTTCTTCAACATGCATAAATCAGTAAAGTATTTGATTTCTCCATCACAAATCAAACTCAGTTTAGCAGGACACAGGATCCTGGGATGAAAGTTGTTTTGTTTTAGGAGATTGAAGGTTGATGACCATCTTCTGCCATTAATGTTTTCAGCTGAGAAATCTGCAGTCATTCTAATATTTCTTTTTTTAGGTAATGATTTTCTTACATCTGGCTGCTTACAGAATTTTCTCCTTCATATTAACTTTGGCAAAGTTAATCACAGTCTAGGAGATGCTTTATTTGTATTGAGTATTGTTGGGGTTCTGAAACTGTCTACTATTTCAATTTCTGTATCTCTTGCAATCCTTGGAAAATTCCCCTCCATAATTTCTTAGAGTAGAGCATCTGTACCTTTAGGGTCATCTTTTCCTTCAGGAATTCCTATAAGATGAATATTTAACCTTTTGGAGTGATCCCACAACTCTGTCAGGGAATGATCATTTTTTGTTTTCCATTTTTATGGCTCTTTGAGCATTTGAGAACGTTCAAAACCTTTGTTTTCAATTTCAGAGATCTCTTCTTCTGCCAGGTCAACTATATTACTGATAGATTCTACTGTATTTTGGAGCTCCTTGAATAATTTTTCATTTCCTTGAACTCTGCTATCTTTTTCTCATTATGTCCATATCTTTGATAACTTTGTCTTTTAATTCATTAATTATTTGAGACAACTTTAGAACTACTCTTTGTTTTTCTAACTTTTCTTCCATTCTATTAATCTTTAGTTGCCATCCACATTCTGAATTCTATTTCTGACATTTCACCCAATTGTCTATGCATGGCATCTTCAGTTGTCTCTCCTTTGTTGTTCCTTGGGGGAGTTGATCTTCTCTGGTTATTCATGTTGCCAGCATTCTTCCATTGGTTATGCTCTATGATTATTTCTACCATTTGGTTATTAAAACTGGTAGAGTGATATTGAATTGGGGATCCCAGGTAGTAGAGTTAATTAGCCCCTTAACAAAGTGCTACACCTTGTAATTGTGGCTTATCCCCTATAACCTTACAAAGGCCCCTTTCAGAGTTTCGTCTGGAAAGTCTGAGGACCTGCTTGGTGAGATAGTGCAAGATTGCTCTGTTTTGAAATCAGCCAACCTCTACCTTAACCTATGATTCATGGTATTAGGTTTAAATCTTAGCTTGCAAGCCCTATAGATAGCTGTGGTGCCCCATCCCCACCTCAGTTCATTTCCACTACAGCTCTTTGAAGGTGGAACATCAGAGACTCCTAGTGGACAGCCCTTGATACCAGTTCCAATAAAATTGTCTCAGGCAGTACAAACCCTGCTCAACAGAGAGATACAAGGGTCTCCATCTGCAGATAGAAATCTACAGTCATTTCTGTCCCTCAACCTTGAGGGTTTGGTGCCCAGTCCACTCCAGTGAGTCACCAATTGCCAGTCAAAGTCAAAATTGGGTATCAGTGCTCCTGCCCCCTGGGCACAGTCAAATCTGGGAGTCTGAGACCCCACCCACTTGGCTCAGTTTTCACCAGGCATCCATGCCTGTGCTTGCCATCTCAGTTGGGACTGGGTATCCTCTCTCCTGCCTGTCAGACTCAGTTCACACTCTTGTCTGCATCTCTGCTTGCCAGATTAGTTGGAGGCAGACCATGCCGCCACCTGCTGAGCTCATTCCATACCCCGTAACCATTCACCCTTCTCATGGTCAACATAAGAGCCAGGGTTTCTGCACCCCCTCCTGCCAGACTCAGCCAGAACAGTGGGTCAACACCATCATTGGCCAGGCATAGACATAACTAGCTGTTGCTCCTCCTCCTTCCACATGTCCCTTTCTTCCCACATCCATCTTCTTCCCCATAAGTCACAGATTATGTCCTGATGTTCAACAATCCACCCTATGCCCAGATCTCTCAAGAAAAGACCAAACACTCTGGGCAATATAGGGGGCAGAATTTCAGACCACCATGTGAGGGGAGAGGGTGGACTGAGAGTTTGGAACTATGGAAAATATATTTTTTCAATTTGACGCCAGGCAGAGTGATGTCTAGGTTCACATGTGGGACCTCCTTGGAGAAGGAGACCTGGTGTTTAGCAGCTCTCTCTAGTGAGGTAAAATGAGGTATTTTGTCCCATGCTCTCTTGCAGAGAGCCTGTAGTGAGCCTCCTGATTTAGGGGTCTCCTATCCTCTAGGCTATAGACTTTGTACCTGTAATTTTTTTTTTTTTTTAGTGCTCTTCCTTGGAGTCACAGCTTGGCAACCTTCTTTCTTAGATCAGCTCCCTGCCTTTGGCTTCATAGAGTCTGATCCTGTCCAGTTTTTTTTCCATCTGGTATGGAGCCTCTGCTGAGTGTTGCGACTAGTTGACCATCTTCCATCCTCCTATTTGCTCTGGTTGTTGTCTTCTAAGCTGTACAGAATCTTTTAAGCTTAATCAATTCTCATTTATTTATTTTTGTTGTTGTGATTGCCACAAAAGTCTTGTTCATAAAGTCTTTCCCCAGGCCAATACCTTCGAGTATTTTACCCATGTTTTTCTTGAGGATTTTTATTACTTAATGGCTGAAATTTAGGTCTTTTATCCAGCTTGAAATAATTTTTGTGAGTTCTTAAATGTGTGAGTCCAGTTTCAGTCTTTTGTATGTGAATACTCGCTTCTCCCACCACCATTTATTGAATAGGTATTCTTCCCCTCAGAGTACATTCTTGTTTAGTTTATCAAAGATTAGGGTGGCTGTAAGATGTCAGTTTCATCTCCTCACCTCACTTTCCATTCAGTTCCAGATGTCAATGTCTCCACTTTTGTGCCAATACCAAGCTGTTGTGATCACTATGGCTTTGTAGCACACTCTAAAGTCTGGTAGGCTGATGTTCCCAGCTTTGTTTTTATTATTAAGAATTGCTTTAGTTATATGGGGTTATTTCTGGTTCCATACAAAATGAAGAATTATTTTTTCTAAGTCTTGAAAGTATGATGTTGGTATTTTAAAAGGGATGGAATTGAATCTTTAGATTGCTTTGGGAAGCAAAGACATTTTAACAATGTTGATTTTGCCGAGCCATGAGCATGGTATATTATTCCATTTGTTAATATCTTCTGCTATTTATTTTCTTAGGGTTTCATGATTTTCATTATAGAGGTCCTTCACCTTTTCTGTTAGGTATATTCCTAGGTATTTCATTGTCTTTGAAGCTTCTGTGAAGGGGATCGAGTCCTTAATTGGCTTCTCATCTTGACTGTTATTTCTGTATACAAAGGCTACTGATTGGTGGACATTGATTTCATATTCTGTGACATTACTGTATTTTTTGATGACTTCCAGGAATTTTGTGGTTGAGTCTTTGGGGTTCTCTAAGTATAAGATCATATCATCAGCAAAAAGGGAGAGTTTGACCTCTGATCCCATTTGGATGCACTTTATTTCCTTCTCTTGCCTGATTGAATTGGCTAAAACTTCCAGCACTATATTGAATAGTAGTGGCAACAGAGGACAACATTGTTTGGTTCAAGTTCTAAATAAAAAAGCTTTCCAGAAATTCCATTCAGTAAAATATTAGCTGTGGTCTTGTTGTAGATGGCTTCAATCAGTTTAAGAAATGTGCAATTATTCCTATGTTCTTCAGTGTTCTAAATACAAAAGGATGCTAGATTTTATCAAATGCTTTTCTGCATCTATTGAGAAGATCATATGATCTTTGTTTTTGTCTCTGTTGATATGATGAATTACAATTATGGACTTGCATCCCTGGGATGAAATCTACTTGATCATAATGTATGACTTTTTTGATGAGAAGCTATAGTCTATTGGTTAGGATTTTGTTGAGAATTTTTGCATCTATATTCATTACTTAAATTGGTCTGTAACTCTATTTTTTAGTAGGGTCTTTTCCTGGTTTTGGTATCAAAGTGATGTTTGCTTCATAGAACATGTTGGGGAAGATTCTTTCCTCCTTGATTTTATGAAATAATTTCTGAAGTATGGGAAAAAGATCTTCTTTGAAGGTTTGATAGAATTCTGCTCTGAAGCCATCTAGCCTAGGGAACTTTTTTGTTGAAATTTTTTTTATTATTTCTTGGATCTAAGTGCTTGAATTTGGTCTACTTAGGAGATCTGCTCCCTGGCTACTTCTAGGGAGATGGTGTGATTCCAAATATTGATCCTTTTCCTTCACATTGTCAAATTTCTGGGCATAGAGTGTCTTATAGTATTCAGAGATAATCTCTTGAATCTCTGTAGTATCTATTGTTATATCTCCTTTATCATTTCTGATTGAAGATACTAGAAATTTTACTTTTCTATTTGTAATCTGGCCAAAGATTTATCTATTTTATTTACTATTTCAAAAAACCAACACCTCATTTTGTTAATTTTCTGAATGATTCTTTTGTTTTCAAATTCATTAATCTCTTATTTAATTTTGGATATTTCTTTTTTCTGCTGGTTTTAGGCTTTGATTGTTCTTTGTTTCTCAATTCCATAAGATGGTTTTTGAGTTTATTGTTGTGTTCTCTTTCTGTTTTTTGGATGTAAGCATGTAAAGGGTAAAATATTCCTCTCAGTTCTGCTTTTGCTATATCCGACAGGTTTTGGTGCTTGTATCTTCATTGTTGTTTTGCTCAAGGAAGTTAATGATTTTGTCTTTTATCTCTTCTTGAACCCAACTCTCTTTTAGCATAAGATTATTTACTCTCCATGCTTTTGTGTGGGGTTGAATGTTTTTGTTGGAGTTGAGTTCCACCTTTAATGACTTGTGGTCTTAGAAGATAAAAGATCAAATTTCATTATTTTGATTTTGTTAAGGTTTTATTTGTGTTCTAGAATATGATATATTTAGAAGAATATTCTACGGTCTCATGAGAAGAACATATATTCTTTAGCTTTGGGATCAAATGTTCTATAAGCACAGTTGTTCTAGGGTCACATTTAATTTCCTTATATCTTTTTTAGTTTCTGTATATAGGATCTGGCCAGCTCTATAAGAAGAGTGTTAAAGTCCCCTGTTATTATGGTGTTATGGGGTGCCATGTTTCTCAGACTAATTAAGGTGTGTTACAAGCATCTAGGTCCACTTACGCTTGGTGAATTAATATTTAGAATCAAATGTCTTCTTGTATTGTTCCCTTGACCAATATGAAGTGTCTATCTTTGTCTTTTTTGACTTTAGTTGCTCTAAATCCACTCGTATGTGAGAAAAACATTGCAACCTCTCTTTTCTTCTGAATGCTATTTGCTTGAAAATTTGTCTTCCATCCCTCCTGAGTATTAATTTGTCTTTCAAGGCTAGGTGTGTCTCCTGCAGACAGCAAATGGATTGCTTGTGTGTATGTGTGTGTTTTTTTAATCCAATCAGCCAGGCTATGTCTCTTCAGTGGGGAATTCAAACCATTAACATTTACTGAGATAATTGATGAGAGTGATGTAGTTCTATTCATCTTATTTTGTGAAAGTCAGTTGCTTAGTTTTATATTTTGTGTCCTTGTAGAAACTAGGTTTTATCCTTTAGTTTCTAGACATTTAGTTTGCTGGTGGTCCTTTGTCATGGTCAGTGTGCAGAACAGGTTGAAGTATTTTCCATAGAACTGGTTTTGTTATGGCAAAATATTTGATTTCTCCATCAGTTTTAAAGCTTAGCTTAGAAAGATATAGAATTTGGGGGTGAAAATTATTTTGATTAAGTAGATTAAAGATAGATGGCCATTTTCTTCTGGCTTGAAAAATGTCATTTATGAAGTCTGCAGTCACCCTGATGGATTTGCCCCTGTAGGTAAGTTGGTGCTTACTCCTGGAAGCTTTCAGAATCTTCTTTTCTGTCTTGATTTTGAACACATTCATAACAATGTGTCTTGGAGAAGCTCTGTTTGAGTTGAGATGACCTTGGGTATGATATCCCTCTAAAAGGAAAGTGTCAGAAACTTTTGGAATTTTTGGAAATTTTGCATTTATGATGTGCTCTAGTAGGGCTTCCATGCCTCTGGAGCATTCTTTTTTCCCTTATGGGATACCTATAACTCCTATGTTTGAATGCTTCATGAAGTCCCATAATTCTGTCAGTGAACGCTCTGCTTTCTTTCCTTTTTGCTATCTCTTTAACTGCATGTGTTACCTCAGGAGCTTTGCCCTCTCTATCTGAGATTCTTTCTTCTGCATGTTCTAGTCAGTTATTGATGTTTTTTACTGCCTCTTTAAGTTCTCTAATTGCTTCCATTCCTTCGTTCCACTATATTCTTTCTATATTATTTCTGTCATTCATCTCTTACTTGATTTTGTTTTTTGATTTCCTTTCAGTTATTTTCCACTTTATCAGCAATTTCTTTCATTGTTTTTTTTTACCATCCATATTTAAATTCCCCTTCTTTAATTTCTAACATTTCTGTATAGCTGTAATCTTCTGCAGTAGCTACATTGTGATCCTTTGGTGGTGGGGGCTCTAGTCTAGGTTTTCATGTTCCTAGGATTTTTCTACTGTTTCTTCCTCTTGAATGCCTTCTCTTTGTCTGTTTCCTTGTCCTTTTTCATTTCACTGCATCTTGCTTTTTAAATTACTGTGCTCTGACCTAAGATATTGAAGGGTCTTTTTGGTAAAGGACTAAAAGGATGAGAAGAGTGAAGAGCAAGAAGGTATAAAAGACAAAAAATTAAAGGGAGAGAAAGGAGAAAGAAAGTAGAGTGAATAAAAAGAAAGATTGACAAAAAGAAGTCAGGAACAGAGAGAGACAGAAGTAATAGTGGTTGACTTTAGGGTACTTTGACCCATGCCCATAAATCCCCACCTCTGTGGGTCTGTATTGGGTGGGTTCCTTAAATGTCTGCAGCTCTTTGCCAGCCTGAGAAGACACAGGACACCACCTCAACCAATAGAGAAGAAAAACAAAAACATTATGAATCAAACCAAAGCAAACAAACAAAAAACTTAAGAGTTAAAATTGGGTGAAAAAACAAATATCAGGGGCAGAAAACTAGCAAAAATGATGTCCTTCTTATTAAAGAAGGCAGCAATGAAAAAATATATTTACATGAAGAACATGAAGAAAAAAATGAAAAATTGGGGGGAAATTTGAAAAAGAAAAAAAAACTTTTTTTGAAAAGAAAAAATAAACAGACAAACTATCAATAACAACTTCAACAACAACAGAAAAAAATGAAGAAGAAAAATTACATGTATATATCTTGCTGAATATTGCCTGGGCAATAGATGATCTTTTGGGATATGAGATGCTAGTCACAATACAGCTGTATAAGACAGAGATTGGAAGCCTATGCTGACTTCTTTGCCCACAGACCCCACAGGATTGGGAGCCTGGATTTCTCCTCTGTCCACTTAGTATAACCATCTTAACTTTTCTAAACCATGTCCCTTGGCTAAGCAGTGGCTATCCCAGGAAAGAGTTTGTTGCTTGCATCTCTCTGGAAGTGGCTACCTGCTTCTCAGGTGCACTGAACCAGCCTTACTCTAGGACCCAGAGTGCTGAACCTGCATGGTAACTTTTCCACAATTGCTGCCCACAGATTGCAGCAGAACAATGAAACCTCCATTCTGCCCTGCCTGCTCAGCCCTGCCTTCTGTGTGCTGTTGCAAGTCACTTGCTTACTCGCCCAAGGTCTCCCAGAACCAGTCTCACCCTATAACTCTGAGGGCCAAGCTTCAGTGACTGCACACAGCCTTCCAATAATGAAAACTGCTCTGCCACTACAGCTCTGTCCTGACCTCTGGGCTCTGTTCAAAGTCACTTGCTTGCTCACCCAAGGCCTCCCAAGGTAATTCAACTGGCTGCCCAACTCCATAAAACTATGAAGAGAAGGCCTTTACTGTGTGCCCACTTTCAGTCCTGCTGTAGCTGCTGTTGCCCACAGCCTCCACGGCTGGTGGCCACAGACAAAACACAAACACTTGCCCCTTCTCCACTGCTTTCATCCTCCACCCGTGGTTCTCTGAAGTTTCCCACTGCCTCCCTGTGCCCCTGAAGGAATGTTTCTGGGCAAAGCTCACAATCCTGAGTTGCCTGGAGTCTTCTCTCCCCTAACTCACCATGCCTGGTTTCAAAAAATCTGTTTCTTGTCCATCATCTTGTTCCTCCTCCCAGTGATGTAGTTTCAACTGAAATCTAGCTTTAATCTGATCCCAGGGTAAGCTCTTGAGTATGAATGACACCATGGAGTTTTCCATTCCTCTCAAGGAACAAGGTCAGCAGCTAAATTACCTGTTCTCTTATAATAGATCTATTTTAGCATTTCTACTTCCTCAGCCACTTTGCAATGTTGGCACTTTTACTTCATTCAATATGAGCTATCACTTTTACTAATCTTCCAAGAGGCACACCAGCAGTGTAGCAGAATTGCTAAGGAAGGTCCTTGCCATAGAATAATGTCACAGTAATAACAAATTTTTCTTTGCCTAATTTTCTGCCTCCTTTGATAGAAACACCCTCAGGATCTATTCCCAGGTATGCTTTCCAGATCCTGATGGTACATGTTAGCCATGTCTTTCAGCTCCTTTGGTGTATAACCCATTTACTCTCTTAGGAGATCTAGCACTCCTCTAGGAGGATCAGGCTGAGTTCTAAATTTAGTTATTGATCTGGAGTCCAAGAGGCAAGGAAGGGGACGATCCTGAGAAGGGACAACATTATCTTTTAAGATAGTTTGGGTCTCATTTGAGTCTTATACATAGTCTTCAAATTCAGCCTTCTTTCTTTTACCATTAGGAAGAGTAGGGTCATTTTTTCAGGTCCAGAGGGTTAAAGGTATTCTGGGAATTCAAGTTATTCAAGTGAATCCACCCAGATATTGGCAATTTCAGAGCCTTACTTCTTCTCTTATTTTGGCATAGTAGACTTGCTCAAGCTCAGAATTCAACTACCTCTATGTTCAGTGTCTTATAATCAAGTCCTGTGTCAATCTTCATATCAGCCAAAAGAGATGAGGTTTTTCTAAGATGTTTCTAAGGATACCCTGTGACATTCACATTTGGTTTTATTTTTTTTCATTAAATCATAGCTGTGTACATTAATACTGTCATCACATTCGGCTTTATATTGCCAATTAAATGGTCTGAGCATGTCTTTTTCTTTTTTTCAGTGCATTAGTGGTGTTTAGCATCAAACATATGTAAACCACAGTCCATGTATTCACTACTGTCTCTGCATTTTGCAAACACCAGAGATTTCGCAGAAGTGAGTCCATCCCTACATTCTAGAGACTGTCAATACTCCACCTGTGTCTACTAATGGAGTATTAATGAACCTTCAGACAAGCCAATGACAGTCTTTCCTACACTTCCATGTGATATAAAATGTATTTGTTCTTATTTTGTAGAAGCAAGCCTTAGTTGGGATTTTTGAGAAATTGATGGATCACCTTGAGGTGAATCCTTTAAGGGAATGAAGAAAGCAGGTTGTAGCAGAGGAAGATATATGGCAAAAATATAATTTTAACTAAAGTCTAGCCTGCTTCAAGTGGAAGTCTCTAGAGGATGAATTACATCACAGAATTATCCCAAGGTCTGAGGCAAGGTTCTAGCAGTTTGTATACCTATATTAGTTAGTCGCTGGTTGCCTTCATAAGGAGGATGTAAATTTTAGTCATTTCCAGAAAAGATATGTCTTTGCTGCTCTCAGGAGGATGAAACCATGAACTACTAACATCGAATATTACAGCAACTAGGAAACTTGTGCCACCAAGTAAAAGGGATGTACCTTGTAAAAGCAAGGTACCAAGTTCTGTTCTATGGGATCAAGGCAAAATGTGAGCATAAAACTGAAAAAAAAAAAACCTATGTGGATGACTGAGGGAAGAATATTCTATGTACATTAAATGGGAAATACAAAGGCCTCAGAAGGGGGTATCTAGTAATAGCAAGGAGGCCTGTGCTGTGGCAGGGCTGTTGAGTCAGGAGGAGAATAATAGGTTAAATCAGGGAGGCAAGAGGAGCCAGAAGGTAAATAGCCAATAAGGCCATGGGATGGACTTGGATTTTATTTTGAATTAGATGGGATGATATCAGAGTTCTAAGTGGGGAAGTGAAACATCTGAGTTAACATCTTAAAAGCTTAATCTGGCTCCTGTGCTGAGAATAGACTGTAAGGTGATAAGGGCAAAAACATACAAGTAGGAAGCTTTTGAAATTTTCCAGTCAACAGAAGTTTATGATTTGGATTATAGTTGTGGTGGTAGGGATGATGAGAAATGGTTGGACTCTGGATATATTTTGAAGTTAGTTTTATAAGGATTTATTGATGGATTTGATACATCATGTATTCAGAGGATAGATCTCATATTCTCACCACAATAACATTTTTTAAAATTTGTTTTGGGGTTTGTTAATACAGAGATGCCACTTAGAATCAATTGGAAATATATGTAAGTTTGGAGGTTATAATTAATTAAAAAATTTCTTATTCTTTTAGATTGCATCCATTATTTGTTGTTGTTATGTTTGTTTTTAACTGTTTGTCCTTCTTTCCTTTGGTATTTTATTTTTGCTAAATTATTTGATCATTGTATTAATTTCCTAGGGATGCTCTAACAAAGTATCACCGACTGGTTGGCTTTAAAAACAGAAATCTATTTCACCACAGTTTTGGAGGCTAGATGTTTGAAATCAAGGTCTTAGTAAAGATTTGTTCTAAAGCCTGTGTGTGTTTACCTGGTTTTTTAAAATTTGGGCATCTTTTATTCTAATCTCTTCTTCTTATATGTATAAGTTATATTGGAGTAAGATCCACACATATGATCTCATTTTACCTTATTTACCTATTTAAAGATCCTATCTCTAAAACAGTTACATTCTGAGGTATATGGGGTTAGGACTTCAACATATAAATTTTAAAAGACATAGTTCAGCATGTTAACAGCCATATGGTTTCTGACATTTTTATTTGGTTAGTTGTCTTTTTCTCTATATTTTGAGTTGTTTATTAATCAAGTGTAATATATCAATCATCTCATGCTACCATAACAAAACTCAGCTTGAGCAAGTCTACTATGTCAAAATAAGAGAACAAGTAACTTAAAAAACAGAAATTTATTTTCTCATCTGGAGGCTGGAAGTCCAATATTAGGGCACTAGCATAGCCAGGTGCTGATAAGGACTCTCTTCCTGGTTTGTAGATGGCTGACTAATCTCTGTGTCCATACAGGGTGGAGAGGGATTGCTCCCTTCCTCTTCTTATAAGGCTACTAATTCTCCTAGATATATTAGGTCTCTTATGACCTCATATAACCTTGATTACTTCCTAAAACACCTATCTACAAAGGCAGTCATATTGAGGGTTAGAGCTTCAAAATATGAATTTTGTAGAGCACAATTCAGTACACAGCACCAAGGATATTAACTTTTTCCTTAAATCTTTCAATTGTATTTTTTTCTAGAGTTTAGACTGTCTGTTGACTTTAGTTAAGGAGCATTTTGCTATATTCAAGTTTAAACTTAAATCCTTAATTTATCTAAATTAAAATGTGTGAAAAAGTATCAGGGAAAGCTTTAATTTGAATTTTTCCTCCAGGTAGCTCATTATCTTCATACTATTTATTGCAAAGGAATCATTGCCCCATTAAGTGGTGATTCTTTACTTACAGTGCATCAAGATCTGTTCCATCAAATATTTGTTGATATTTCTGTCATTTCCGTGTTATTTTAAGTGTTGTAACTTTTAAATTTGTTTTAATATTCATTGAGAGTATTATATTCTCTTCTACTGCTCTTAATTCTTAAACTTATCTGGGTTTTTTGTTTATTTTTTTATTTATTAATTTATTTTATTAAGTCATTTGTACACAGACCATGAATACATTTATGCCATTATGGGATTAAATGTGTTGATTATTTGTACAAATTGGAGTGCTAACATCCTATTAATCAACATAGCCTTCACCTCATTTACCCAATTACAGCATTAAGACATTTGTGTTCTACACCTGATACATCCAACTTGTACTTGCAATATGCTTCATAGGTGGTTCCCCTATTAACCCTCCCTCTCTCCACCCACCCCCTTCCTTTTCCCTCTCCCTCCCCTTCTATCCTTCATCCTAGACTATAGGTGTGTTTCATTTTTAATATGCAAGTGTGAGTGACTGTAAATTGGTTTCACAGTAGTACTGAGTATATTGGATATTTTTTTTCCATTCCTGAGATACTTTACTAAAGAAGAATATTTTCCAGCTCCATCCATGTAAACATAAAAGAGGTAAAGTCTCCTTTTTTAATGCTGCATAGTGCCCTTTTGTTTACTTTTTAATAAAGCAATCTTTGAAATTATAATCTCAAGTATTCCTGAAAAATATACTAATTTTTTTATTGTAAAATATTGTATATTTCATGTTAGAGTTGTTTCTAGATAGTTTATATTTTTGGTTGCTTTGGAAATGTCAACTTTTCACTTTTTTCTTATGAATTATTTCTAACATCAAGTAAATAGATTTTTCATATTTTCTGTTTTTCTTTTATTTGTCATTTTACTAAACTGTTATGTTGGTGCCAATGATTAATAAAATCATGTCTTTGCAGTTTTTGCCATATGATAAACAAATAGTGATATTCTGTTTCTTTTTTTTCTAATAGTTATAAGTTATGTTTTCATTTCATACATTATTAAATTAGATGGAATACTCATACAAATACCCTTTTCTAATGAGGGTAGCAAGCATCCATATCTTTAATTTTATTAGCACTGTAACATTATTACTAGTATTTCTACACCTTTCCCTATAGCTGAATCTGACTTTACTGTGGCACTCTCTTTCAATTCTCATGTAAATGTCATGTTTGTTTATTTGTTTTTCTTTGGAGTTCCTTATACACAGTCTGCATGTTATCAGGTGACCCATTTACTCTATAAAATGTTGTGAATAAGAGACCACTGGCACTTTATATCCTGTGCTTTTCAAATGTCTTTGAGTAATATTTTAAATAGTATAACTTATCATTTTATTAAAGGTTTTAAGTTCAAGTTAATAGATGTTATTGAGTACTTGCAATGTGCAAGGTTCTGTACCAGAAACCGAGGATATAGATGATTTAGGCTTCAATCTTAACTTCAATATCTTCTTTCCATGGAAGAAGACAGAAACATAAACCAATAAACAATAAATTACAGTTTATTCAGGGCAAGGTGGGAACACAGAAGATGATGTAGTCAATTTTACCTTGGTTAGTGGGAAAGTTTTTTTCTGAGATAACATGGAGGAGATAACAGCTACAATGAGGATGGGAGTGGTGGCTCATGCCTGTAATCCTAGCACTCTGGGAGGCCGAGGCAGGTGGATTGCCTTAGCTGACAGGTTGGAGACCAGCCTGAGCATGAGTGGGACCACATCTCCAAAAATAGCTGGTCGTTCTCGTGGATGTTTGTAATAATAATTCTACTCAGGAAGTTGAGTCAAGAGAATTGCTTCAGCCCAGGAGTTTGAGGTTGCTATGAGCTATGATGCCATGGCACTCTACCAAGGGTGACAAAGTGAGACTCTGTCTCACAAAAACAAAACAAAACACAACAAAATAAAACCACTTAAGATGAATCTTGAAAGTCAGATGAATGTTTAGCAGGCAAGCAAGAAAGAAAAGGGCATTGTTGGCAAGAGAGGGAAGCATAAGAGTATCTACCGGTGTGAAATGTTCTGGTGTATGTGGGGCTTAATAGTAATTCATATCACTGGTCTTGACTGTTTAGGCATCAAAGAACCAGAACATTCAAATCAAAATAAAATATTTATTATGTTTATGTTATCAGCCACTTTCAATTATTTGTAATTTACCTTTTGTCCCAGATTTTAGTGTAGACCATTAAGAATTGATTCAATTAAGGATAAAGTAAAATAATTAAAAGAGCTCAGAAAAAAGTGCTACATAAATAAAAGGAATTATTGATTTATTATTAATTTTTTTCTTTTGAGACAGAGTCTTTCTTTGTCACCCTGGGTAGAGTACTGTGAAGACATAGCCCACAGCAACCTTAAACTCTTAGGCTCAAGCAATCCTCTTGCCTTGCCCTCCTGACTAGCTGGGATTACTGATGCCAACCACAACACTGGCTGTTTCTTTTGGAAATGAAGTTTCACTTTTGCTCAGTCTGGTGTCAGGTTCCTGAAGTCAGGCAATGCATCCATCTCCTTTGCCCCCTAGAGTGCTAGTATTACAGGTATGAGCAACTGTGCCCACTCAACTTATTAATTTTTATTTCTCTGGATAGTAACTACAGTGGTGGAGATTGCTAATTATCCCCCAATTATTCATTCTCCTTTTTACATGCAGGTATAGAATTATTGTTACCTGTATAAACTAAGTGATCAAAGTGAAAATTCTTTTTTATTTTTTTTTGAGACGGAGCCTCAAGCTATCCCCCTGGGTAGAGTGCCATGGCATCACGCTTACAGCAACCTCTAACTCCTGGGCTCAAACGAGTCTCCTGCCTCAGCCTCCCGAGTAGCTGGGACTACAGGCACCTGCCACAATGCCTGGCCATTTTTTGGTTGTAGCCATCATTGTTGTTGGCGGGCCCGGGCTGGGGATTCGAACCCACCACCTTAGGTGTATGTGGCTGGCGCCTTAGCCGCTTGAGCCACAGGTGCCGAGCCCAAAGTGAAAATTCTTTATTGATGACCAAGGTTTTATGAGACAGACAACTCTGTTATAGCATCCCTTTCCATTTATAATGGCGATAAGAATTAAAACAAATTTTCATTGCCATAATTTATATAACTCAAAATACACAGAAATATTTTCATATATTGGCAGAATTAAACACTAAAAGAACTACAAGTTTCATTAGAAGAAAATTTTCCACATGTGGAATACAAATAATTCATATAATTAAAAATAAACACTGACTGAGCTACTTCTATTCTATTGTCCTTGAAAATAAGTAAAAAAAAAAAAAAAAAAAAATCAACTCAACTAATCCAGAAGCTCAATGCCATTCTAAGTCATCAGATGGAAGTCTTCTTACCTATAAGGAGATGAGGGACTATCTGCCTCATAATTTTGCTTGGAATGATTAGTAGAAGAGTTTGACAATTTCACAGATGGCTTAAAAATTTCTTTCCTTTTAACAAGGAAAGAACAGGCTAAAAATATACTAAACAAAAATGTTGACAGGAAAAGGTAGTAAAGCTGGTGCACGACTATCAGATGAATCAATAATTAAGGAATGATAGCTATTTTTCTGTGGTGTACAAAGCACTAAATGGCTGCTTGATATTAATTAATAATTGAATTGAAGCTCAGGACTTTAATCAATCTTAAAAGCTGCTTATTGTAAGCATAGCAAACTCACATATCAAAATAGAGACAAGTCTTTCTATTCAATTAGCAGGCTTGGAAAACATCATGCTTACTTTATGGGAAGCATCATGGGGAGATGCTTAGTCAGAATGAAAGCCTGATCAACGATAAACAGGCAGGGAATTTTTCATAAAATGTCAGCTCAAAAGTCTGAATTATGTTTGATAAGGGATTTGGAGTGAGGGATTATATTAAAAATAATGTCATTTACGTCTTTTTGTCTAACTGAAAATTTAAAATACGTATTGCAGCCAATTGAATCAAATAAGATTTTTTAGACTTTGATGGTATAAATAACTCACTGGGCATATGGAGAGTAGTATTAGGTAGTAGACAAAATACTAAAATGGGAATCAAGAGATGTGGGTTTTTATCCTAGCTCTGCCATTGACTAAGTGTCACCAAAAGTCTCTAACAAGTCTGAAATTCTATGATTTCTAAAAGAAATTTCAAATTTACTATGGAATTTCATTATATATGTTCCTGACAATGAAATTTCGAAGAAAAAGAAAACTTAATTTGCAACTCATTATGATTCAGATATTAAATATCAGATGTCAACCTAATGAATGAAAAAAGGCATTTTCCTATGAAGAGTGATAAAGAACCAATTATATGGCTTTTATCAAAAAGGCAGGCCATGATGAATGTTGGCAAGGATGAGAGAAAGAGGAATGTAAATTAGTGCAACCACAAACATGAAAAAATATTCATCATCCCTAGTCATCAGAGAAATGTAAATCAAAACCACCTTGAGATATTATCTAACCCTAGTAAGAATAGTCCACATCACAAAGTCATTAAGATGCAGTTACCGTACATCTGCCTCTCTGTTTTGTGCCAATACCATGCTGTTTTAAGTACTATTGCTTTATAGTATAGTCTGAGGTCTGGTAGGGTGAGGAATCATACTTTTTAATGAGGAATAAGTAGAGAGTGAAACCAAAGTAAAATTAGGGAGCCAGAGAGGAAAGCTTCAAGTCATTTTCACCTTGTTAGGTGCAATTTGCTTGAATTGTTTTTAATGGTTTGGTTTTTGTTTGTTTGTTTGTGACAGAGTCTCACTTTGTCACCCTCAGTACAGTGCTGTGGCATCACACCTCAAACTGTTGGGCCTACACGATTCTCTTGCCTCAGCTTCCCAAGAAGCTGGAACTACAGATGCCCACCATAAGGCCCATCTATTTTTTTGTTGTAGTTGTCATTGTTTAGAGGCCCTGGTCTGGTTTGGACCCACTAGCCCGAGTGTATGTGGCCAGCGCCCTAACCGAGCTATAGGCGCCAAGCCAAAGAATCTGTAACTGGTTGTGATCGATTAGTTGTAAACACCACTGCATTCAGCTCAGCCTTAAATGGTTTTAATCAGCTGTGGAAGCTTAAAGAAAGAGATTGTGGAGGAAAATTCAGATAAAGTCAGTCCCGATCATGTTTACATCCAGTAGTTGTCAAAGTATACCAGGAGCAGCAGTGGCAGCTTTGTCACCAGGAAACCTGTTAAATGCCAGCTCAGCAAGTTGTTTCATGAACCCGGGTTGTTTACATAGACCGTGAGAATCACAGAGGTAATATGCAGCCAAAACTGAGATCTGTCAACTCCAGGGCAAGCCTGGCCCTCAGAGAATCCCAAGGGGAAATGTTAACAAATGCTGATATCTGAGGCCCGCCTCAAATCAGTGTACTCAGAATCTCTGGAGGTGGAGGAAGGATATAGATACTTTAAAATACTCTACAAGTGAAATGCAAATCAAAGCCACAATGAAATATTATCACATACCTGTTAGGATGACTTATCAAAAATAAAAATATAAGTGCTGGCAAGGGTACAGAGAAATTTGAACTCCTGTACACTTTTGGTGGGAATATAAATGGCACAGCTGCTATGGAAAACGCCTGGGTCTCCTCAAAACATCAGAAATAGAGCTACAATATTAGTCAGTAATCCCACTTTTTCGTATATATCCAAAAGAACTGAAATCAGGATCGTGACGAGATTGTGGCATTTCCATGTTCATTGCAGGATAATTTGCAGTAGCTAAAACCAGGAAGCAGCTTGAGTGTATTTGACAGATAGGATGCACACACGTGTGCTAACGGAATACTGTTTTGCCTTCACAAGGAATGACCTTTGCCTTTTGCCTTCACAAAGAAATATGTGAGAACACAGATGTACCTGGAGGATATTATGCTATGTTAAATAATCCAGTCACGGAAGGTCAAATGCTGCATGATCTTATGTATGAGATATCAAAATAGTCAAATTCACAGAATCAGAGGAGAGTGGTGGTTGCCAGGGCCATGGAGTTAGAGAAATGAAACTGTTGTTCAATAATTATGAAATTTCAGTTATAAAAGCAAGTTAGTTCTAGAGATCTGCTATACAACACAGTGCCCACAGTTAACAACACGCTATTGTGTACTTAAAAAAAATAGGAGAATAAAGAGGAGGGTATCAAAAAGATAACTGCAGCCACATTTTTATTGCAGCACAATTCATAATTGCAAAGATGTCAAATCAATCTAAATACCCATCAATTGATTAGTCAATAAAGAAAATGTATAGTACTCTCGGAGGCCCAGGAAGTGGAGAGCTTGAGCTCAGAAGTTGGAGACCAATCTGAGCAAGAGGGAGACCCCATCTCTAAAAATAGCTGGGCATTGTGGTGGGCGCTGGCAGTCCTAGGCACTTGAGAGGCTGAGAAAAGAGACTCACTTGAGCCCAAGAGTTTGAGGTTGCTATTTATGATGCTACAGCTCTCTACTAAGGGCAACAAAGTGAGAATTTGTCTCAAAAAAAAAAAAAAAGAAAGAAAGAAAAATGTGGTATGAGGCTAGGCACAGTGGCTCCTGCCTATAATCCTAACACACTGGGAGGCTGGGGCATAGGATCATGTGAGCTCAGGAGTTCAAGACCAGTCTGAGCTAGAGCAACACTCTGTCTCTACTAAAAATAGAAAAATTAGCCAAGCATTGCAGCAGACACTAGTAGTCCCAATCCCAGCTACCTGGGAGGCTGAGGCAGGAAAATCACTTCAGCCCAGGAGCCTGAGGTTGCTGTGAGCTAGGCTGAGGCTGCTCCCATCTAGCCTGGGGCAACAGAGTGAGACACTGTCTCAAAAAAAAAAAAAAGTACCATGGAATACTACTCAACCTTAAAAAGGAATGAAATTATGCCATTTGCTGCAACTGGGATGGAACTAAAGAACAGTATCCTTAGGTGAAGCATCTCAGCCGTGGAAAACCAAGCACCACATGTTCTCACTAATGAGTGGGAGTTAAATGATGGCGCACATGGTCACAGTGTGGTTCAGCGGACCTTGAAAACTGAGAATGGGGGAAGTTGGGAAGGTGCTGAGCAGTGAAAACTCACTTTGGGTACAGTGTTCACTATTCTGGTGACAGGC
This sequence comes from Galago senegalensis, assembly GCA_963575145.1. Classification (NCBI taxonomy): domain Eukaryota; kingdom Metazoa; phylum Chordata; class Mammalia; order Primates; family Galagidae; genus Galago; species Galago senegalensis. Next base: position 33,416 of record CAUYTI010102682.1, read on the forward strand.
ACACTGGAAGCCCCAAGTTCAGCATTACACAATTTATCCATGGCAAGGACACTTATACTCTTTAATGTTTGAAATAAACATTATCTGTTAAAAATGAGAGTAGATCTCGTGTTAACTATTCTTACCACCATAAGGGGGTGAGGGTACAAGGAAGCTTAGACATAATGGACATATTTATTACCTTGACTGTGTGATAGTGGTGCTGGTTTCACAGATGCAGGCCTACAGCCAAACTCATCAAATTGTTTACAATAAATATGTGCAGTATTTTGTACATCAAATACATTTCAAAAAAGAAAAACCTCCTTAGGTGATTTCTATGTGCAGCCCGGGTTGAGAAACATTGCTCTGGTGGCTGCTAGATGGTTTAGCTATGGCTTGTAAGGACTCTTATCCCTGGGTGTGTCCCGAATGTGTAGAGCAATGCTATGAAAGGAAAGGTAGCAAAAGTTCAGCTCCATTAGCAAAATCAGCATGATTGTGACATGTGCTTGGGTCTATGAAACGTTAAATTAATCAGAGTCTACATTCCTTATGGAAAACACAAATTATCATTTGCTTCTCATGTACCATGTGCAGAGTTTAGCAAATGCTTTGATCATGTTGCACAAAAGCAAATCTGGTCCTTTGTGGAAAATTTTTCACCTTAGATTAATATATTGGGTTTGGGGGTTTTCTTTTTATCAATCTCATGACCTTAATTAATATAAATGTGGCCAGAGATGGGACCCAAAGGGCCTTATTTCTGCAGCCATGACACTCCTACGCGACCCTGTGCCTGGGTACGTTATTTTCTACACCTGTCACGTTGTGGGCCATCAAAACCCAGATGTTCTCCAATCACACAGTTCTTTTGTTTTAATTGGAGCTCCCTAACTGCTAATTATTATGATTTTCACTGCCCCCCTTATGTCATCTCTGCCTTTATTGCAGGTCTTCCTCCCAGGTCAAGTATTTCCAGCCCTATGTTATCAAATTCTCCTCTCTGGGCCACTGCGCCTGGACTTGGCTCTTACAGGCAGTGTCTCTCAGTCTTCAGCCTTTCCATTTGCTTTGTCCCAGCTCATCTGGCTTCCAACATTCAGATTTCATTCCTACCTGCTGTCAGAGAGAGTAGTGAGCTGACTATGAACATCCGTTTCTATTGATTGATTAATAGACAGATGACAGTGTTGTATATCTTTTGCACCTTTCCCTCTTTTAAACAAATTACGTGCATTTGAAAGGTTTCCTTTTAATCTCAATCATCCTTTTCAGTTTAGTTTCAAGAAATAAAAATCCAGAAGAAACTTCTGACAGGAAACACGCACAAGGCAAGGTTAGCATTAACATTTGTCAAAATTTATAATGTGTCACCAGGGATGTAAACCCCTGTTCTAGAGTTCATAGTTCATGACTCTGACCACCTATTAGAGTTACTTTGGGTAGCTTTAAAAATACACCTTGAATCTTGCTCTTGAAAATTCAGATTTAAAAGCTTTAGGTAGTTATAATGTGCAGTCAAGGTTGACATTCCGTCACTGCTTTTGACCAGTGATTCTCATAGTCTCCATCAGAGGCAGCAGGAGTGATCACTAAAATACTCCTAATACCTATTAGGGTTACTTTGGGTAGCTTTAAAAATACACCTTGAATCTCGCTCTTGAAAATTCAGATTTAAATGCTTTAGGTAGTTATAATGTGCAGTCAAGGTTGACATTCCGTCACTGCTTTTGACCAGTGATTCTCATAGTCTCCATCAGAGGCAGCAGGAGTGATCACTAAAATACTCGGCACTGAAGGAGGAGAAAGATGGCTGTGGGCTTCCCACCTATCAAGCAACGGAAACAGGAACTGGACATTACTCGTATATATGCGCCTAGTTGCCAATTCTAGTTTTATTGTATCAGGAAACAACACAGTATGCAATAGTCCCTCATATGGGGATATCTGAAAAGCAGAGACAGACATGTACCAGATGGGGGAAATGTCAGGTTCTCAGAGAAAACCATGCCAGCCTGTAGCTCACTTTTCTGAGTATTCTCTTATCTGATCCTATGGACAGATAAAACTCTGTAGATTACAAATAGCTGATAGCAATGCAAAATGATTTTTGCCTGTGTCTGGAAAAAGTTGTACTGATTTCCCTTCTTTACTATAAAAGAAACTACTTATGCCTCCATTTGTGCATTCCTTTAACTACACGTGTCTGTTTCTCTACTGAATCTTTGAATTGATTGTTGAACTTCACAAGTTTTATCACTAGTTAAATGAAATTATTAATTACATATGTTCATTTTTTTATGTCCAGATGAGAGATTTTTTATTAACTTTTTAAATTTTTTTAAAATGCATTATTATCTTTTTATTATTTTAATTTTGAAAATAAGAATTAGTTGGTAAAAGATATTTTTTCAAAAAAGATTTGAGCTCAGAATTTTAAATTAGACTAGTTTATGTTGTTTAATAAAAATATTTTAAAGTACATGAGGGTTATGTTAATTAGTTTTAAATAAGCATTCCACATTGTATATCAAATCATCACATTGTACCCCATAAATGTATACAGTTATGATTTAATAAAAATTAAGTAAAAATATTTTAAATGTAATGTAATTATATAGTTACAACACAAAAATTGTGAGCTAAAATTTTCTCAGAATCATCTCATCATAAACATAAATGTAGCAAAGACCTCATGGCATAAATAGTTCAAATTTCATGTTACAGGAACTAAAAAAATATTTTTAAGATCTCTTTTTCTAAAGAAAATATCACAAAATGAACCACTAGGTGGCAAAGTAACACTTGGGATGTCAAATTTCATGAAAGGCCTGAAATCTTTGTTGTTCAATGTTACTGCAGTTGAAATGAAGATGTTCACTGGATTCTGATTCAGTAAGCTTTTCTGAGTCTACCTTTATTCAAATGAAACTATCTGTAGTTAGTATTCTCAAGGAAAATCAATTTGTATAATAACACTTTTTAAAATAACATCAAAAGTAAAAAATATTGGATTGAATTATCTATTCTGAAATCAGAGCTAAACATGAATTTAAATTTGTTTATCTGAATAACAAAATACTCAAGTATGAAACAACTTTATATATTATCTATACTAAGCTTCACTTCTACATTGCAACAGACTTTCTCATAGTCCTTAATCATTAATTACTTGAGCTTCTGTCAAAAATGTTCAGTTAGAGAAAATGTGTTTGTTCACCTAGGTATTTCATTTTCTTTGGGGCTATGGTGAAGGGAGTTGTGCCTTTAATTAGCCTCTCATCTTGGCTGTTATTGGTGTATACAAAGGAAACTGACTTGTGGACATTGATTTTATATCCTGGGACATTCTGTATTTTTTGATGACTTCCAAGAGTTTTGTGGTTGAGTCCTTGGGATTCTCTAAGTATAAGATCATATCATCAGCAAAGAGGGAGACTTTGACCTCCTCTGCTCCCATTTGGATGCCCTTTATTTCCTTCTCTTGCCTAATTGTATTGGCTAGAACTTCCAGCAGTATATTGAATAGCAATGGTGACAGAGGACAACCTTGTCTGGTTCCAGTTCTAAGTCAAAAAGCTTTCTGTTTAAATCCATTCAGTAAAATATTAAAAACCCATTCAGCTATGGGTTTGTCATAGATAGCTTCAATCAGTTTAAGAAAAGTGCCAAATCTTCAGTGTTATAATTAGAAAAGGATGCTGGATTTTATAAAATGCTTTTCTGCATCTATTGAGAGGATCATATAGGCTTTGTTTTTTGTTCTTGGGGATTTTTTTTGACCAGGAGAAATAGCTTTATTTGGACTGAGAGTTGGATAATGAAAGTAGGACACGAAATCTCATATAGAGCTAAGGAGT
>CAUYTI010102686.1:0-24691 GCA_963575145.1 Galago senegalensis
TGGTCCCAGCTACTTGGGAGGCGGAGGCAAGAGACTCGCTTGAGCCCAGGAGTTGGAGGCTGCTGTGAGCTGTAATGCCACGGCACTCTACCCAGGGGGACAGCTTGAGGCTCTGTCTCAAAAAAAAAAAAAAAAAAAAAAAAATGTTAAAGTGATTTTATTTGTCCACTGTCAACATATCTGGTATAGTTACCTCTGGTGTCCCAGGGATGTAGGCAAAAGAGAACTTATGAAATTGAAATTAATAGAAGACACAATGGCCACCCTGAACTCATGTTTGATTAAGTAATGATGAATAGTACTTCAAGAAAATTTATGCACAAAAGCATAAATTGTACAAATCTTTGTCAGGATTGTGAATTTCATAATCTTGGATTGAATTCTCACCAATTCCAAGAATCCTTAAAAGTATTGATGCTGACTATGACAACATCATTTAGCTTTCATAAGTAAGATGGCTTAAGTGGAGGCCAAATATTGAAAAGATTTTATGATTTGTGACATGTTATCAGGTTGTTTATGGTATAAAAAAGCGAATTTGTGCCAGAACTGATGATGAAAACTGGTTTACAGATTTAGCATTTTTAGTGTTTTTAACTGCTCACTTAAATGAATTAAACATTCATCGTCAAGCTGAAAACCAGCCATCTTATCAATACAGTATTTCAAGCCATGAAAGTGTTTCAAATGAAAGTGAAATTATGTCAAGGTCAAATTAACTTAGGTTGGCTAAACGCAGTCCTGTAGGCCGGGCATATTGGCTCATGCCTGTAATCCTAATACTCTGGGAGGCCAAAGCTGTGGGCTGGGGGAAGGTTGCTTGAAGGTCATGAGTTTGAGACCAGCCTGAGAAAAAGCAAGACCCCATCTTTACTAAATATAGAAAAACTGAGGCAAGAAGATCACTTGAGTTGGAGGTTGCTGGGAGCTATGATGCCACGGCACTCTACCTAGGGCGACAGCTTGAGACTCTGTCTCAAAAAAAAAACACAATCCTGTAAACAGTGGAAAAAAGTGCAGCCTTGTATTTTCAGTTGACATAAATATATTACCTGCCAATTTTCATATGGAATGCAAAGACCTGCAATCTGATAGTCAACTTATAGAAAAAATTGATCTTGTCCCTTTACTGGTCTTTCATAGGTCCTTTCTTCCCAGAGACAAATATCCCTCACTTCACAATCAGGCCTTATTCACCTCATCACTTTTGGGTAGCACCTACATTTGCAAGGAACCGTTTTTAAGAATGAAGCATGTTAAGAGTAAAATTAGAACCAAAATATCCGATGAGCACCTTGCAAACTCACTAAGAATTGGAACTACTCTCATAGAACCAGATACTGGTGCATTAGTTTCTCAAGTACAATGTCAAATACCCCACTAACGTTATGTGGCCCAATGTTTTTACTTTTATAATAAAAAATATTTTTTAAAAAAGACATTTTATTACTTAGATATGTACATTTTCTGTATTAGTGACTGCAAACTTGGGACCTGCTTGATGATTTTAAAAGGCTCTCTGAATGGGCCACTGGATAATTAGGATTATCATGTAGGGATGTTTTTGCCTATCTGTGGTAGTAGATATCATGAAAATTATGCACAGACCTTCTTTGTTGCTCATCAACTTTTGCTAGTGTTTGTGTATTTAATGTGTGGCCCAAGAAAACTCTTCTTCTTCCAGTGTGGCCTAGAGAAGCCAAAACATGGGAACACCCCTGGCCTAGATAAAGAATCCATTGGGTGATGCGTGCTGTCATTGATTCTTCCTTTGTTAATCAGAATACCCTGATAAAGAGACTCTTCTCCCTCAATTCTCCAGTTGTCCTGAGGTAGTGTTTCTATAGGAAAGACAGATTAAATGCCATCTCTACAAGTTTTCAAAATAATAGCTTAGTTCTCTCTCTTTATATTCTTTTAGAGACAGAGTCTCACTTTGGTGCCCTTAGTAGAGTGCTATGACATCACAGCTCACAGCAACCTCCAGCTCTTGGGCTTAGGCAGTTCTCTTGCCTCAGCCTCCAGAGCAGCTGGGACTATAGGCACCTGCCACAACACCTGGCTACTTTTTGGTTGTAGCCATCATTGTTGTTTGGTGGGCCCTGGCTGGATTTGAACTCGCCAGCTCAGGTGTATGTGGCTGGGGCCTTAGCCGCTTGAGCCACAGGTGCCGAGACGTATTATTCTTTTTGATGTGGAATTCATCACATTTTTAGTGATTTTAGGCCACATTTTGGCATTTGGTAGGGGACTTCTTCAAATTGGCTCTATGTCTTTTTGAGGTGAACCCTAACTTTTTTTTGACAGCTTTTTTAACTTATCTTGTTCCCAAACCCGGTATTTAGTCCTCCCAGGGGTTCTTATGCCCAGGGACTTAGGGGCAAGAATGTTGGGATTACCCCTATTCCCTTGACTCCTGCTGGAAGCCTTTAATAGTCCTGAGGTTTGGGGACAGTGGTACTGGCCTAACCCCTTCAGGGCAGTATCAACATTATAAGAAAAGCAATAAAATGTGGAGGTTTTGAAGGAACAGAAATGCCCCCCTTTTAGGGGGCTAAATTTTGCCTACTTTTCAAGACTATTTTTTTTAATTTTTACTGTTTTTTAGATTAATATGAGGGTACAGTTACGTTACAACATTTGCATTTGTTAAGAAGAGTCCCTGTTGTCCCAGGAGGTGTGCCATATACCCTTACATTGTGCCCATTAAGTGGGAGCACACCAATCTCTCTCCTTCCTCCCCTCCCCCAACTTGAATTGAATTGAGTTTTTCTCTTATGTAGGAATTCAACACCATTTTAGAGCTCAAATTTCTCATTCCACTGCAAATTAAATTAGGTAAAAGAACTTTAGCATGATGTACAAAGTCTGCAGTTTTTGGAGACAGAAGCCTGGCTTCAAATTCTCGTTCTACCATTTATTGGCATCTCTGCATCTCAGATTTCTTATGTGTGGAATGGAGATAACATCCATCAGAAATGCTTTATATTATTACGGGATTCAATGAGGAAATTTAGCACCTACATTTCCATCAAGTCCTGAATAACTAAACACATATAGTACTCAATAGATATCTAATATGATGATTTTTATTAATCTCTAGCAGTATGTCAGGCTATTAGATGCGAATAGATGATAGCTAATAAATATTAGCTATTTATAATTCTTATTAGGTAAGAATTCTCTAGATAAGTGTTTGATTCCTCAGGGGTTCCTCTGTGACCATTGACTTTGACCAAAGAGAGAGAGGCAGGAACGCACTTGGAGTATGGTGAGGGTCAGGCCAGTGGGACAAAGTCAACCCTTTGACATTAAGTGAAAGAGAAGAGGAGGTTGAGGCTTGGGGCTGAGGATTTCTAAGGTGTGAACAAAGATGCACTGTGCATTCTTAATTCCTCAAAAGACAAACAATTCAAATGCTCCCAGCCTCCATGGTGGGGTTCATGGGTATTGGTGCTGCTGAGATGGCCAAGTCAAGGCCTTGGGTTGGGGTTGGAGGTAGGTTTTGACTCACTCAGATTAGTGAGAAAATTCTGAGTCTGAGAAAATTCTCCATAGAGATCTATGGAGACCCACCTATGGAGCCAGGTGCCATGCTTCCATATCACCATCTGCTCCTTCCCAAAGGTGGGATTTGAGCACGTTCTATTGAGTGGGAGAGTTCTGAATGTCAGGTTTTCACCCATGATACTCATCTGAGGCGTCTTTGGGAAGATAGGCCAGCAGGCAAAGTGGAGAGTGCAGACCTGAGGCTTTGGGAAGGACTGTTTCCCCCATACCATCCCCATCACAGAAACTGGGATATTGTGCTCCAGTAATCCTGTCCCTCCATGCCCCCCATGCACACACTCCCATGTGGACAGAACCCTTCTGAACTCTTTGGTTCATGGTAGGACATCTGCCCTTTGGGAAGATCTAAACTCACTAGACTCAACATCCTAGGTACTGTGACCTTGAAATCTAGGAACCTCCATCTTTATTCCTCAAACTTTTTTCTTAAAAATTTCCAAACGTAGCTAAAAGTTGAAAGACCAGTACACCAGACACCATGATAGCCTAAACTCACCAGTTCTTTCAACTGACATTCATTGAGCACCCGGCACGTGCTAGGTGCTGGGACAGGCTTTGGTACATAGAAAGGAGTGAGTCCTGGTTCCTGAGCTCAAGCTGCTCAGAGCTTATCAGAAAAAGGAGACAACTATTATATAACATGGCCTGATAAAATGTCTTATTACTGACGGGCATAAGGTACTGTGGGAACACACGGATAGGAGTCCCTTTCTGATTGGACGTTGCCTCTGGTGATGGGGTATTCCATGGAAGTGGATTGTGAGTGCCTGAGCAGTGTGGGTGAAGGTATGGGGATTTGACAAAGCCTAGAGGATTTGGGGAGTTGCAACTCAATGATGCAGTGATTCAGAAAATCCCAGCACTGGTCCCGGGGCGCTGCAGGGGCCATCATGGTTCAGAGTAGGGAGCATTAACCGTGTGACATACCAACCACTCTAGGAGATCCTGAAGCCGACCACCCTAAGAGTGTTAAGCTGGGAATCTTTCCCAAAGTGAGTGAGGGAGTTGCCTGTGCTCCTTTGGGAAAGAAACATAATATAAAATATTTGTCAGGGCTGGTGGCTGTCAGGGATCTTGCTTGAAATCAAGGGTCATTGAGTTACTTAAGGTGACTCAGCGTCTTGGGTTACTCAGAATAGATGTGTCAGCAAGGGCACCTGAAATGCACCTTCATGAGCTCTTGGGGCCTCTGTCCTAGATAACTTGCTTCCCACTTCCTGGAGTCCATCAGAAGGGAGCCTTGTATATAATTACCCTAACTTGTTATAAATCAGTTCTGGATGAAAGGGAATGAACCTTCTTTATTTATTGGAAAAGAAAAGAAGACATTTGACATGTAAGGAAGACTTTTAAAAGGATGCGAGACCCATTTTCCTTCCAAGGAAAATGGCATCTTAGTTTTTCCAAATGACCCTGATGTTACTGGGTGGCCATGACTGCAACTTCTCCTCTCTGGGGAGGACTTCCCTGCCTTTATTATAGTGTGGTCAAGCGCAGTAAGTTCTCCCATGCGTACCATATTTGCTTTAACTTTTTCATTTAAGAAAACAGCTCACGATCCTTTTGTAGTTCATAAGCGTGATGATTGGGTTTTCATGCGCATGCGTGAGATGTGCATCCCACAAATCTTGCTGACAACGTCAGCCCATTACCCGTTGTGGGGAAAAAAGAAAAGAAAGAAAGAAAAAGAAAAAGAGAACAACTCACGAAGACTAAAAGCTGTGACTTCTACTCAGATATCAGGATTTGGGGTGTTGCAACTCAATGATCCTGATGGGCTGCAGGGGCCATCATGGCAAGACCATCACATCTCCGAGTAGGGAGCAGTAGCTACATGATATATAGCCCATTCTAAGAGGGATCCTGAAGCTGACCACCCTAAGTGGTAAGCCAAGAATCTTTTCTAAAATGAGTGAAAGAGTTGTGTATGTTCCTTTGGGAAAGAAAAATAAAATAAAATGTTTGTCAGGGCTGGTGACTGTCGAGGATTTTGCTTGAAATCAAGGATCACTGAATTACTTAATGTGACTCAGTGTCTTGGGTTACTTACTCAGGATGGATGAGTCGGCAAGGGCATGAGCCCTTTAGAAAAGGACTTATCTGGCTTAATGTGTTTATGTACTCTAGCTTTTTCCTTGGTGATCTTCAGATAAGCTGGTGTGGTGGTTGGGGTTTTTGGCCAAAGATCCACTCTCTCTGCTTCTGGGGTCGTAAAGAAATTCACCTGGACGTGGTAGAGGGGATCCTTTCTCCACATCTGAACTGTGAGTCTGCAAACCAAGCAGGAGGTCTCAAGGTGGGCCTCAAGCTGTATCACCAGCATCTTGCTGGTCAGATGGTGAGGGCTGCTAAGCATTGGAGTGTTATCATCCTAGCAGCAGAAAATAGGAAGAGTTGGAGGTTTTCCATCTAAAGACATGCTAATGAGCAAAACACAGATAGTTGCCTTGTCTTTTGTTCCCAACTGTGGCACAGTAGTGCCCTGAGAAACTTAGAGTTGCCCTTTATGTAAAAAATAAAGAAACAAACAAACAAATTGTTTTTGTCATTTGCATACTTTTGTGTTTAATGGTGTATGCAGATGACATTAAATGATTGCTAGAAGGCTTTGGATCAAAGGGCAAACCACAGACATTTCTGAGGACCTGTTCTCTGGCAAAAACAAGCATTTAAATATGAATGATATCTTTCTCCAAACAACTTAAAATCTCTTAAAACACAGACACAGGAAAGTTAGCAATGACTAGTTGGTGCTGTAGAAGGTCAGAGGAAAGTCACAATAGGGACAGTGGGAGGAGAAGTCTGAGAGGGCTTCATGGATCAGAGACAACGAACTAGCAGGACTTAAATCCAGCAAACAAGCCAGGCAAGGTGGCTCACACCTGTAACCCTAGCACTCTGGGAGTCCAAGGCAAGAGGATCACTTGAGGCAGAAGTCTGAGACCAGCCTGGGCAAGCATGGGACCTCATCTCTACCAAACATATAGACGAATTAGCTGGGTGTGATGGTATATGTCTGTAATCCCAGCTACTCTGGAGGCTGAGGCAGGAGGATTTCTTGAACTCAGGAGTTTGAGATTGCAGTCAGCTCGGATGATGCCACTGCACTCTAATCCAGGTGATAGAATGAAACTGTAAAAAAAAAAAAAAACCAATCAGCAAATAGTATGATAATCCCATAACACATAAATGTGTGAAAAGGGGTCTGGAATATACACACAAAACTATTCACTTCTGGGGAAGAGACCTGGAAAAGTTGACAGGAGAATGTGGAAAAGAGTCAACTTTGAGGGTGGCGCCTGTGGCTCAAAGGAGTAGGACACTGGTCCCATACACCAGAGGTGGCGGGTTTAAACCTGGCCCTGGCCAAAAACTGCCAAAAAAAAAAAAAAAAAAAAGAGTTGACTTTGATCATGTTCACATATTGCTCCTACCATCAGTAGTGTGTCAAAGAAGAGCTCCCCCTCCCCCACACTCAAAGTCACTTCTGTAGTGTTTGTCAATTTCCATCATGCGAATACTTTCCCTATTGCCAATTCAAGAAGCCATTAATAAGGTCATTACATTGGTAAAGTCAAGTAGAAGCTTAAAAATTCTTTGAAATTTAACAATTTAAGCACTTATTATATGCCAGGCTCCAAGTCAAGTTCTGGGGAAGAGCGAGAAAAGATGATGGCAGTCCTTCTCCGCCTGGCAAAAGCAATACAGGAGGGGAACTCAAAGAGGAACTAGAGGAAGGAGAAGTTGACTGAGGCAAGGTATGGGGAAGGGGAGAATCAGAGAAGGTCCTCTGAAAGCAGGGATCAAGGTTCTGTAGATAGAGAATGGGAAGGCCCCAAGGCATGGAAGTGCATGAGATACTTGGGAATTGCCTATTATTCTCTTTACCCAAGATTATTGGCACAACATGGAGCATGAGGCCAGAAAAAAGGATTTGGACCATATTATCAAAGGCATTTCATTTTGCTGTGCAGCACTGAGAGGTACTGACAGACAGAGCTGAGCAACATGGGGCAGTAACTCTGGCAGCAGTATGAACTGTAAAGGAGACCATCATAACATTTCCAGCAGGACATAATAATGGCTTCAACTGAGACAATGCAGTAGAGACAGAAATGAACAGATCCAAGCAGGAGTTAGGGAGGAAGAATTGATCGGATGATGGATAGGTTGGCACGAGTGGGAGAAATATAATGCTTGAAGGTGATACCTAGGACTTTTGCTAAATGACCACCCTGGCTCCAGTGGGGATGAATGGCTTCATCAGAGAAATAAAGGAATCATTTTTAAGACTTGGGAGCCCACTTGGTTATTTTCCTTGCATCTCACTACCGACCTTTTTGAAGTTTGAAAGAGGGAAGTTCTGAGATGTGAGTGGCAGCCATTGAGATGTCTTATTCTACTAAAGTTGGATTTATGGATCCTGATTTGATTCTGGGTATCTATGTCATTAAAACGATGAGATGAACTTTTGGTCTGGGATAGAGGGCGTCTCACAAAACTGGGAAATATTAATTTACCTAGGAGTTTATTGGATAAATAATGATTTCTTCATGCAGCTTGAAAAGAGATTAACTAAGAGAAAGGGAGACCAGCCAGGTAAACCTGTGAGCCCAGCCTCTCTGAAGAGTAATAAGCATAATATGTAAAGAAGAGTAAGGGGTTGGGAGGTGCCTGGAGATTCACATGAGAGAACAGTTGGGGAAGAGGCCAGAAATAATGCTCAGGTGTCTATATACAAATACACAAGGCAGAGGAACACAAGCAAAGTCAATTTGGGATTGTAACACCAGGTGGTAAACATGACTGATCTCGTTGAATCCTTGTGGGATAAGACCTGAGACTGACATTTAGTTAGCAAATCAAATATCTCTGTCCTGCTTAAAAGAAGTTTACCTAAGAGGTGGGGAAGGAAATTGGTGTGTGTTGTAGAGGAATAAGTAGAAGCCCACTGAAGAGCATAAAGATGAATGTTTGGAAGGAGATTTAACCTCAGAACATTGAAGTAATTTACCATAGACCACGGGCCAGAGAAATGAGAAAGAAAATATTAAACATCAAATTTTTATAATAGATACAAATAAAATTCTTTCAAATAATTTTATGGAAACTATGAGTTTGATTTCACAAACATACATAACATTTTTATGCTTGAAATGGCTGCGTGTAATTCCTAACCTCTTGAAAATTTCAATAGTCACATCAATAAAAAAAATTCTTTACATAAGTGAGTGATAAAAAATAAAAAGTTTCTGGGCGGCATCTGTGGCTAAGTGGGTAGGGCAAAGGCCTCACATACCAAGGGTGGCTGGTTCAAACCAGGCCTCGGCCAAACTGCAACAAAGAATAGCTGGGCATTGTGGTGGGCACCTGTAGTCCCAGATACTTGGGAGGCTGAGGCAAGAGAATTGCCTAAACCTAAGAGCTGGAGGTTGCTGTGAGCTGTGACACCACCGCACTCTACCAAAGGGCAACAAAGTGAGACTCTGTCTCTAAAAGTATAAATAAATAAAATAAAAATTTTCTACAACTCCTGAAAATGTAAAAGAATTCAAATGTAAGAGGCTAGGGTGCTCATTCCTGTAATTCTAACATCTCGGAGGCTGAAGAGGGAGGATTGTTTGAAGTCAAGAATTTGAGACCAGTCTGAGCAAGAGCCAGACCCTGGTCTCTACTAAAAATGGAAAAGTTAGACTGAGTGTGATGGCTCACGCCTGTAATCCTAGCACTCTGGGACACTGAGGGAGGACGATCTCTTGAGCTCAGGAATTTGAGGTCAGCCTGAGCAAGAGCAAGACCTTGTCTCTACTAAAAATAGAAAAACTAGCTGCGTGATATGGTAGGTGCCTGAAGATCCTCCTGAGGCAGGAGGATTGTTTGAGACCAAGAGACTGAGGTTGCTGTGAGCTATGATACCATAGCACTCAGCCCAGGGCAACTGAATGAGATTCTTAAAAAAAAAAAAGGAAGAAAGAAAAATTAACCGAGTGAGGTAGGTGCACCTGTAGTCCCAGCTACTTGAGAGATTGAGGCAGGAGGATCACTTGAGCTCGGGAGTCTGAAGTTGCAGTGAGCAATGACAACAACACCGCACTCTAAACTGCCCTGTAGCTGAGATGACAGGGTGAGAGTCTGTGAAAAAAAAGAGGGGGGGATTTCAAGAGCTGGGGGCTCTAAGAAGTGTCAGGTCAGAGGCATTTTTTGCTCTCAGGTGGACTCTTTTGGAGCAATACTCCAGTATCCGGGAATATGGGCACTTGACTGAATTGTGTCACCTCCCTCCTCAAATTCATATCTTGAAGTCTTAACTCCTAATAATTTAGACTCATTTGGAGATAAGGTCTTTGCAGATATGATTGAGGCAAGATGAGGGCATATTACATCAGGGTGGGACCTAATCCAGTAATGAGTGAGATCTGGACATAGAGGCACATGTAGAGAGAAGACCATGTGAAGAGACAGAGGGAGAAGACAGCCCTCGATGAGCCAAGGACAGAGAATCAGCCCTGCAAGTGTGCAAGACGATACATTGGTGTGACTTAAGCCACTCAGTCTGCGATCCTTTCTTATAGCAACCTGGGGCACTAATTACAATGGGGATAGAATTCAGCTGCTGAGAAGAGGCCTGGGTATTGGCAAAGGTGGAGCAGCATGTTAGAGTAACGCCCAGGCAATGGAGTGAGTGAAACTTCAGCTCCAGGGGAGGAATGAAAAGAACGGGGAACCAAGACAATGCCTGGTGAGCTTTGGGTTAAACTTATTGGTTCAGGGGCTTCCCCAGGGCTAACTCCCAAGCATAAAAGATATTACATCAAATGCAGGGCAGCAAGAGCCTAGGAAGCCTGGCTGCCTCCATGGGGGGTGGTGGTGGTGGTGGGTTCAGGTTGGCATGTGTGTGGAAGTCCCCAAGTACTTGTGGTCCAGGTGTCGGTAAAGAAGTTATGTAGAATAGGTGGAATTCCGCTCAAACTTGAGAGAATTCTCATTTTTCTTTATAAAAACACTTGAAATTAGACTAGGTGCAGTGGCTCATGCCTGTAATCCTAGTACTCTGGAAGGCTGAGGTAGGTGAATTGCCTGAGCTCACAGGTTTGAGACCAGCCTGAGCCAGAGTGAGACCTCTTCCTTAAAAACAGCTAGGTGTTGTGGTGGGCACCAGTAGTCCCAGCTACATGGGAGGCTGAAGCAAGACAATTGCTTAAACCCAAAAGTTTGAAGTTGCTGTGAGTGGTGATGCCCCAGAACTCTACTCAGGGTGACAAAGTACGACTTTGTCTCCAAAAAAAAAAAAAAAAACCACTTGAAATTCAAAATAACACAGGAAACTTGGAAAATAGGAAAAGGAAAATAATCTCACCACAATCCTACCATCTGAACCAGATTCATCATGTAATTCCTTTGTCTTTCTTCATGCATGCATATTTTAGATGCGTATTTTAGATTTAGCAAGTCTACATATGCTTTCCATACTGATATTTAAATAAATAAAATTATAGTACAAACATTTCCCCAGTTTTGCCACATGATTTTTCATAAATATAACCTCTAATGATTGTGGAAGTCTATGGAGTGGGTGAACCGTAATGAGTTATTACCCTACTGTTGGATGTCAAGGTGTTCGTGGCTGATTTCTCCTCATCAATATTCACTTTGAGATTCCTTCCCGTACTGAGATGCTGTGATTCTATGTGTGGCAAAGGGAAATGCAAACTGCTTCTCAAAGTATCTTCTCTGTCTTTTGATCCTTTTATGAGGGGCCTTTCATTTATTTATTTTTTTTGAGACAGAGTTTCAAGCTGTCACCCTGGGTAGAGTTTCATAGCATCATAGCTCACAGCAACCTCCAACTCTTGGGTTCAAGCAATGTTCTTGCCTCAGTTTTTCTACTTTCAGTAGAGACAGGGTCTCTAGTTGTTTTTTTTTTTTTTTTTTTTTTAGACAGAGCCTCAAACTGTCCCGCTGGGTAGAGTGCTGTGGCATCACAGCTCACAGCAACCTCCAACTCCTGGGCTCAAGTGAGTCTCCTGCCTTCACCTCCCAAGTAGCTGGGACCACAGGTGCCTGCCACAATGCCTGGCTATTTTTTGGTTGCAGCCATCATTGTTGTTTTAGGGCCTGGGCTAGATTCAAACCCGCCACCTCAGGTATATGTGGCTGGCGCCTTAGCCACTTGAAATAGGTGCTGAGCCAGGGTCTCTATTTTTGCTCAGGCTGGTCTTGAACCCATGAGCTCAAGCAATCTACCTGCCTTGGTCTCCCAGAGTGTTAGGATTACAGACGTGAGACACCATGCCTGGTCTTAAGAGGGACCTTTTGAGATGTTTTGACATGTGTTACATTTAGTCATATTTCTGTTTCTTTTCTCTGAGTCTCACTTTCACAAAAATGATTTTAAGAAATTTCCATATCATTGCCTATCCTGGACAGTTTTTTTTTCCAGCTGTTCAGAAAAAATACAAAATGAACACAAAGAATTCCTATGTACCCTTTGCTCAGGTTCCCCAAGAGCTAACATTTTGCCTTACTGCAGTATAATGATCAAAATTGGGAAATGAGCTTGATATGATACTTTTTCCAAATCTACAGACCTGATTCACATGTCACTCATGGTTGGTCCTACAGTGTCTTTTTCTGGACTGGAATCGAGCGGGGATCCCAGGTTGCATTAGCTGTCCTGTCTCCTTTAATCCAGGACAGCCCCTCAATCTTTCCTGGTCTTTCACAATCCTGACACTTCTGAAGGGAGCTAGTCAGTTATTTTATAGACTGGTCCTGGGTTGAGATTTTCTCCTAGTTCCTCGTGGATTTTCCATGACACCATAGTGACATTGGGTCCTTCCCAGAGCATGTGTTTAAGAGACACATGATGTAGCTCTGTCCCCTTACCAGAAATGTTAACTTTAATCACCTGATTTAGATGGTATCTGTCAGATTTCTTTCTCCTGTAGTAAGTATCGTAGAAACTATTTTGTCACTATGTGAAAATCTAGTTTTCCATTATAATTTGATGGCTACTTTTAGCTTTCACTGATGACTCTTAGCTGAACTAATTTTTACTGTGGTGCTTTCCAGATGGTGGTTTTCTAGTTCCATTAGTCTTTCTTTTCCTTTCCTTTCCCTTCCCTTCCCTTCCCCCTCCTTTCCCTTCCCCTTCCCTTCCCTTCCCTCCCTTTCCCTTCCCTCCCCTTCCCTTTCCCTTTCCCATCCCTTCCCTTCCCTTCCCTTCCCTTCCCTTCCCTTCCCTTCCCTTTCCCTTCCCTTCCCTCCCTTTCCCTTCCCTCCCTTCCCTTTCCCTTTCCCATCCCTTCCCTTCCCTTCCCTTCCCTTCCCTTCCCTTCCCTTTCCCTTCCCTTTCCCTTCCCTCCCCTCCCCTTCCCTTCCCTTCCCTTCCTTTCCCTTCCCTCTCCTTCCCTTCCCTTTCCCTTTCCCCTTCCCTTCCCCCTCCTTTCCCTTCCCTTTCCCTCCCCTTCCCTTTCCTTTCCCTTTCCCTTCCCTTCCATTTCCTTCCCTTCCCTTCCCTTCCCCCTCCTTTCCCTTCCTCTTCCCTTCCCTTCCCCTTCCCTTCCCTTCCCTTCCCTTTCCCTTTCCCTTCCCTTTCTCTTCCCTTCCCTTCCCTTCCCTTTCCCTTTCCCTTCCCTTTCCCTTCCCTTCTCTTCCCCTTCCCCCTTCCCTTCCCTTCCCTACCCTTCCCTTTCCCTTCCCTTCCTTTCCTTTTCCTTCCTTTCCTTTTCTTTCTTTCTTTTCTTTTCTTTCATACCTAAATCCATTTATTCCAGAATAAGAACCAAAATGAAAAGGAATGCATCACCAGGACATCACAACCACCTCTCCTCTCTGCTCTGATATCAATAAATACGTTTCCCAGACGCAAATAATATAGCTCCAGACCTCCTTCCCCTTTGCCAGCTCCAACCTTGGGCATGACACAGGGAGCGGCCCTACCCCTGAATATACAAAATATCACTCCTTCTCTGCTCTCTCATCCTTCTCACTCCCTCCCATTTCTCTCCTTCTGTCCGTCTTTGTCCAAGCTGTCTCCCTTCCTAGGGTCAGCCGTTAGGCTCAGCTGGGCCTGCAGCTGCTGGTTCTGCTGTCTGGCAGCTTCCAGGAACTCCTGGTTCTCCTGTATCCCCTGCAGGCCATCTCACCACCATTGTGCCCTGACCTTCCTCTTGCTGCAGTGGCGACCTGGCCTGGTCCCTGTGCAACAACTCTTTCTCTGACAGCAGCTGCCGAGCAGAGGCCGTCACATACTGATGCAGGAAGTTCAGATGCTGATCTCACTCCTCCAGACTTTGTGCCTCTTCATCCTGTGGGAAGACCCTGGACATGAGGGCAGGTGGGCTCCGGCTCCCAGCGTCTGAGCCCATGAACAGGGGAGGAGGGTGTTGGGGTTCAGGCAGGTGTCTGTATTCCCAGTTGTTGGTGTGCTCTTGGCCAAAGGACAAACAGACCTGTCAAAGCAAGGCAAGTGTGAAACAAAGTTTATTGAGGAAGAGAAGGGTTTACGGAGCAAGAACCAGATATGTTCGCCATAGACAACGGACAGACCTCCTTCGGCCCCACAAAGGAAAAAGACCAGTTTCATTAGTCTTTCTATGTTTATTGGTTGTAATTTATCTTGACAGACTTTAGAGTTTTTTTAAACTTATATAGCCCTAGATGTTCCTTTAGTTATAGTAAAAGACGTGAATATTAGTCTACTGTTCATTCTTTGTTATTTCTATTGGTTAGCAAGGTGTGGTAGCTGACACCTTTAATCCTAGCCCTTTGGGAGGTCAAGGTAGATGGATTGTTTGAGCTCAGGAGTTCAAGAACAGCCCAAGCAAGAAAAACAAGAGGTGGAAGGCGCCTATAGTCCCAGCTACTTGGGAGGCTGAGGCAAGGGGATAGCTTGAGTCCAAGAGTTTGCAGTTGCTGTGAGCTATGATGATGATGCCACTCTAGTCAGGGCAATAGCACTCTACCAAGGGTGACGAAGTGAAACTGTCTCAGACACACACAGACACACGCACACACCACGGGGACTGCCAAAGGTGAGCTCCAGGCAAATACTTCAGGATGAAAGAGCACCCTCATGTAATCTGTGTTAACACCTGATTTTCTTGAGTCTTCCACAGATAATTCTAGATCATTCTGCTAAGGAATCAGAGGCACTCTTAAAACTATTATTCCTTTTTTTTTTTTTTAAAGACAGAGTCTCACTGTATCGCCCTCAGTAGTGTTCCAGCCTCACAGCTCACCACAACCTCAAACTCTTGGGCTTAAGCAATTCTCTTGCCTCAGCCTCCCAAGTAGCTGGGACTTCAGGTGCCCACCACAATGCCCGGCTATTTTTCTGTTGCGGTTATCATTGTTGCTCAGCTGGTCTGGGCTGGGTGTGAGCCCACCACCCTCAGTGTATGTGGCTGATGCCGTAACCACTGTGCTACGGGCCTACTGTTCTTCAACCATTACTGTAAAGGAATAAGGAAGTAGCAATTGCTGCTTCCATTCTACAGATGAGAAACCCTGAGAACAGATAGGGGCACTGCTGGGACTAGTTCCCAGTGCCTAAAGATTTTTACTTTCTACCTGTGACTGCTCTAAAAAGTATATTACTTCTTTTTGTACAGGCAGTCCCTGAGTCACAAATGTCTGACTTACATTCAACTCATACTTACAAATGGAAGCTATTATGGTAAGTCCCTGAGTCACAAACATCTGGCTGACATATGACTTGTACTTATGAACAGAGGCTATTGTAGGTAATAGGTAAATGTAACTGTTCCAACTTACATATAAATCCAACTTATGAACAAACCTATAGAACCTATTCTGTTCATAACCTGGGGATCGTCTATATATGGATAACATAGTACATCTTCAAGAAAAGACATTTTCTTTTTCTTTCTTTCTTATTTTTGAGACAGAGCCTCAAGCTGTCGCCCTGGGTAGAGTACCTCCCAAGTAGCTGGGACTACACGTGCCTGCCATAATACCTGGCTATTTGTAGCCATCACTGTTTGGCAGACCCAGGCTGGATTTGAACCTGCCAGCTCAGGTGTATGTGGCTTGCGCCTTAGCCACTTGAGGCATAGACACCGAACCTAAGACACTTTCTTTTATTTTATTTTTATTTTTTGAGACAGAGCCTCAAGCTATCCCCCTGGGTAGAGTGCCATGGCATCACAGCTCACAGCAACCTCCAACTCCTGGGCTCAAGTGACTCTCCTGCCTCAGCCTCCCAAGTAGCTGGGACTACAGGCGCCCGCCACAACGCCCAGCCATTTTTTTGGTTGCAGCCATTATTGTTGTTTGGCAGGCCAGGCTGGGGATTTGAACCCGCCACCTTAGGTGTATGTGGCTGGCACCTTAGCTGCTTGAGCCACAGGCACCAAGCCAGACATTTTCTTTTAAACAAAATTATTATCAATAGGCCACCATTCTTTTGGCTAATGAGTATGTACATTTTCATCCATTATAATCCAATCTATTATTTGCAAACAACAATAGTAAAAGTTATATGAACAGAATCTTCTTACAGATATAAATTACAAAAATTATTTTTACCTCAAGCTGAATTCTATTTTTTTTGGCCAGGGCTGGGTTTGAACCTGCCACCTCTGGTATATGGGGCCAGTGCTCTACCCTTTTGAGCCACAGGTGCCACCATCAAGCTGAATTCTTAAGGACAACCATAATTTTTGGGGTGGGGGTAGAGACAGAGTCTCATTTTATAGCCCTCAGTAGAGTGCCTTGGTGTCACACAGCTCACAGCAACCTCCAGCTCTTGGGCTTAGGCGATTCTCTTGCCTCTGTCTCCCGAGTGGCTGGAACTACAGGCGTCCGCCACAACGCCCAGCTATTTTTTGTTGCAGTATGGCCAGGGCCAGATTTGAACCCGCCACCCTCAGTATATGGGGCTGGCACCTTACCCACTGAGCCACAGGCACCGCCCTAATTTTTATTTTTATTAGTGCTGTGGCATCACACAGCTCACAGCAACCTCAAACTCTTGGGCTCAAGCGATTCTCTTGCCTCAGCCTCCCGAGTAGCTGGGATCACAGGTGCCTGCCACAACGAAAGGCTATTTTTTGTTACAGTTTGGCCCGAGCCAGGTTTGAACCCGCCACCCTTGGTATATGGGGCTGGTGCCCTACCCACTGAGCCACAGGCACTGCCCAACAACTGTAATTCTAAATACAATTTTGAAGTGATGGGCCATATAAAAAAATAGGAAATAAAAAATTAAAAAATAAACACACAAATACTTCCATTTATGCAGAATGGTGATGAGGTTCCGGTTAATTGGACATTATCATGTACATATAATAGGATCACCACTCTTCAATGAATCACAACACAAAGCTGAAGGGAAAATATTTACCTCTTTGAAATTAGACCGTAATTTTATATTAATATGAACAGTAGCTCTCACCGCATAGTACCACTTTATTTATTTCTGAGACAGTCTCACTTTGTTGCCTTTGGTAGAGTGCTATGGTGTCATAGCTGACAGCAACCTCAAACTCTTGGGCTTAAGGGCTTCTCTGAGTAGCTGGGACTATAGGTGCCCACCACAATGCCTGGCTATTTTTTTTTTTTTTTTTGCAGTTTTTCACTGGGGCTGGGTTTGAACCCACCACTTCTGGCATATGGGGCTGGCGCCCTACTCCTTTGAGCCACAGGTGCCGCCTTGCCTAGCTATTTTTAGAGATGAGATCTTGTTCTTGCTTGGGCTGGTCTTGAACTCCTAAGCTTAGTGATCGACCTGAGGCTATCTCACGTGAGCTACCGTGTTTGGCCTGCATAGTACCATTTTAAAAGGAGATAGATTAGCTGAATTGTTTGTTTGTTTATTTATATGAGACAGAGTCTTACTCTGTTGCCCTTGGTAGAGTGCTATGGCATCATCATAGCTCACAGCAACCTCAAACTCTGGGCTCAAGTGATCCTCTTGCCTCAATCTCCCGAATACATGGCACTGGCCACAATGTCCAGCTAGTTTTTAAAATTGGGGTCTTGCTCTTGCTCAGGCTGGTCTCAAACTCCTGAGCTCAAGCAATCTACCAGCCTTGGCCTCAGCTGAATTTTGGTAAATTTGTCTCTTATGTTACCTCATTTTCTAGTAATTCATCTTTCCCCCCCTAGCATAGCATACAGGAGAAAGAAATTTTTAATTATTTGGACTTTCTATTGATTGGCATCTTGGATTTAAAAAAGTTACTAACACATCTGTTTTTATTTATTTATTTTAACACATCTATTTTTAAACTAGCCTGTTTCCTTAGGATGCCAGCCTTGCACACAATCAAAACTCATTTTGAGAGGGACTTTACTTAACAAATGCAATCAGTGTAAACTGGTTTCTTGTACCCTCAATGAATCCCCAACAATAAAAACAAATAAACAAACCCCCCCCCCCATTTTGAACTCTGAGTGCCTCAGTGAAGCAACCCTTCCCGGTAGTGGTTGTTTTGTTTTCTTTTTAAGTAATTTGTGTCCCCACGCCTGGCACAAAGTAGGCACTGGATAAATATTTGCTGATTGACCTGCTGACCCACTGACAGTCAGACTGACTTCATATCCAGGGCGAGGGCCCTGCTTGGGCCTTCCCGAATTCCTGAAATTTCTTTTCTTATTTTAAATAACAATACATCTTCATAATAGAAAAGTGTAGAGAAACATATCGCATGTACAAAAGGAGAAAGTAAAGCTCTCCCTATCTTGCTAACCCCAGAGATAATTATGCCGTAAAGATGAGCATTTTCCCTTCGCTGAATATGCTGCAAAATCATGTTTTTAACGGTATTCTGATGACCCATTGTGTGGATATGCCGTAGTTAACTATTATGTTGTGGAACATATAAATTCTTTATGATTTGTCACCATTGGAAATACTTTACAGATTTTAAACAATGACCATGTAGTCTATAATCAGGAACAAATGCTTTTTTTTTTTTTTGCAGTTTTTGGCTGGGGCCGGGTTTGAACCCGCCGCCAGAGGTATATGGGGCTGGCACCCTACTCCTTTGAGCCACAGGCACCTCCCGTCACCATTGGAAATAATGTTGTAATGTTATGCAGTAAACTGATTATCAAGTTACTTTACAAAAAGATTATATCCATTAAGTCCCATGTATTTGAAATGCTGACAATTGAGACCAGGGGTTAGAAACAAACCTTTGGGGCAGCACCTGTGGCTCAGTGAGTAAGGCATTGGCCTCATATACCTAGGGTGGCAGGTTCAAAACCAGCCCCGGCCAAACTGCGACAACAATAACAACAACAGAAGAAACAAACCCTTGTTCACTTAAACAGCCTCCAGTATAAGACGAGTAAACTTATCCGGGTGCGGTGGCTCACGCCTGTAATCCTAGCACTCTGGGAAGCCAAGGTGGGTAGATTGCCTGAGCTAACGGGTTTGAGACCAGCCTAAGCCAGAGGTCTAAAAATAGCCAGGCGTTGTGGCAGGTGCCCTATTATGGTCCAGCTACTTGGGAGGATGAGGCAACAGGTTCACCTGTTTTAGCTGCCCCAGGCTGGGTTCCAACCCGCCCACCTGGGTGTATGTGTCTGGTGCCCTACCCGCTGAGCTATGGGCACTGCCCAAAAGTTCATTTTTAAAAATAATATATAATAAAAGCCAAAACTTTCAAAAAACATTTGTCATTATTATAAAGAAAATTGTATTCTGAGAGAATAGAAAATTCATTTCTACTGCTGTGTAGTCCACCTTGGAGACTGGTAGACCAGATGTCAGAATGGAAGCTTTACTCAATGCTCGTGGCAGTGTCAGGCTTTACTTCAGCCCCCAAGAACAGCATGCATGCTTCTCTCTATTTAGTCAGGATCCAAAATCCCTGCAAGCCATTATAAACATTGAAATAATAGTCATATTGCGATAAAATGGCTAAGACAATTTCTTTTCTTTTGTTTTTTTTTTTTGAGACAGAGCCTCAAGCTGTCCCCCTGGGTAGAGTGCTATGGCATCATAGCTTACAGCAACCTCCAACTCCTGGGCTCAAGTGAGTCTCTTGCCTTAGCATCCCAAGTTACTGGAACCATAGGTGCCCACCACAACCCCCAGCTATTTTGGGGGGGGGGGTTGCAGCTGTCGTTGTTTGGCGGGCTGGGCTGGATTTGAACCTGCCACCTTAGGTGTATGTGGCTGGTGCCTTAGCCACTTGAGCCACAGGCGCTGAGCCAAGACAATTTATTTTCAAGCTTCTACTCAATAAAGACTGTTCTACTTAGAAACTTGTGGAAAGTTCTAGAGATAGAGCTCTGGGCTCTGAGCCAGTCACTCAGTGGGAAACTACCACTTTAGGGTGGTTTTTAGGAGAAAGTGGGATCTTAGGAGTGGAACGTGAATGAGATTGAAAGCAGTCTTTATGTGGGACCGTTTTACTGAGAAACCTGAATAACTGACCTCTTCTTTACTTTCGCGTTATTGATTTTCATGCATTTAATTCCAACATATTTTCTAATCACAAGCCTATTTATTACCTTTTACAGCTTGATGGCTTGTGAATGAACACTGTAACCACTCTTAGTTAAAAAGAGGATACTCTGGGCAGCGCCTGTGGCTCAAAGGAGTAGGGTGCTGGCCCTATATGCCAGAGGTGGCAGGTTCAAACCCAGCCCTGGCCACAAACTATAAAAAAATAAAGGATACTCTGTAGAAAGTTGGATAAATTTACTTTTTTTTTTTTTGAGACAGGGTCTCTGTTGCCCTGGCTGGAGTGCCATAATGAGACAGTCTAGCTCACAGCAACCTCAAACTCTTGGGCTCAAGAGATCCTCGTGGCTCAGTCTCCGGAATAGCTGGGACTACAGGTGCCCACAGTAATGCCTGGATAGTATTTTTATTCTTAGTACAGATCGGCTCTCATTCTTGCTTAAGCCAGTTTTAAACTCCTGAGCTCAAGAGATCCTCCTGCCTCAGTTTCCCAGGGTGCTAGGATTACAATGAGCCACCATGTCTGGCCCCACCCCACTTTCTTTGTGCATTTCTTTCTTTCTTTTTTTTTTTTTTTTTGCAGTTTTTGGCCAGGGCCAGGCTCGGTATATGGGGCTGGCATCCTACTCCTTGAGCCACAGGCACAGCCCATTTGTGCATTTCTTTATATATTCCTGTAGTTAACTTTGTAAAGTCTTAATGGATGAATGACTCAAGTCAGACCATCAAAAAGTGGCTTCAAAGCCATGACAGTTTCTTCTAAGGCATGCTGGGAAGAATGAGCACCAGAGCTACTTTGGAGACAAAGAAAGAGTTATATTTCTAGCCCTGTTATGTTTCTGTTCCACAAGGAAGCGGAGTTGAGAGAAACATGGAAGACATGTAGACACACATGGATGCAGGAAAAGGCATAAGTTTCTCTGGACGTTTTCCTTTCTGGTGGTGGTGGGAGATCCTTAAGCTCTAAGCCAGAGTGAAGGTCTGTGTAGCTGGGATTCAAGACATAGTATCTCTGGTTGGGGCTTCTAGAGGATGGGAGTCAAGTGTACTCTAGGGTAGGTTGAGCAGAAGGAGAAGCCTTTCATTTCCTTCCTCTGCTCCCCACACTTGTGCCACCCCATAAACTAGCTCCCTCGGCTCTGACATGTAATACCTTCCCATGGTGGTTGGGGGGCACCAGGAAGAGGTGGTTTAGTGGACATTGGTGGTTATCTGTCTTTTTCTTCTCTTCACACATCTCAACAAACTCAAAATTTTATCTTAGTTTACATTATTGCCCAACTCCTTTGAGGGGAGAAGACCTCGATCTTGACACTTCGTGGGCCAGACTGATCAGCTCTTTGCATTCTTTGTGTAAGTTCATGGACTCAGGGGCAGGCATATGACTTATGAGTCCAATCAAGGGGAATCTCAGGACTCCTGCTTGGGAGCCTGAGACAGCACTGTTACCTCTTCCTCTGGGTGCCAGGGTGTGCAGGAACCGTCACTGTCCCTTTGCCCACCTGAGAAAAACAACTTAAAAATGAACTAAAAAACGGGAGAGGCCCATGCATGGGAATGGCAGAGAAATGGGGCAGGAGATCCCAGTTAACCTAACTCTAAGGCCTATTCTTCTCTGGACTTCTGTCTTCCTGAACACATGAATGTCCTCATCATTCAGTGAGAGAGGAATTTCCAGATTTTGGAATAAAAACCATTCTAACCTTTTACAGAGGACGGGAAGTCCCTCCACACACCCATCTGTCTCTGGGGCTGTGTCTTCCCTCTGACGGGATGTTATGAATGATAGTCAGTTGCTAATGTTCATCGCAAATGTGTTAATGCATTAAATGTGTGTACTTGCAGTGAACAACAGTAGAAAGCCACAGTGTTCAAGTATGCAGCAGTGAGGGGAAGAAGGGTACCATTTGGAGGCGCTAACCATCATTTATCACATGGTTTCCATGGGGAAATCTGTTTCAAGTTCCACATAGGCAACTTAGAAATAAAAATATGGGGACTCTCTGGGTCTCCGGTTTCTCAGGAAGGTGTCATATTAGATGAAGTTTAGCTGGATTACCTTCCAGCTTTAACATTCTGTGATTTGTTGTTACTCGCTCACTTTAAGTAAATTTCCAGGGGATTCCTGAACTAGGGCGGCATCCTTGAATAATATGGCATCTGAAGATTGTTCATTCCCCATTCAGCAAGCTGTATCTTGTTTGTTTTCACAGCAGTTGAGGATTTACCATCATTATTTTAACCATTTTTGAAATTCTAGCATAGCACTCACATCTTGCCACTAAATATTTATACACAGAATACTTTATTTGTTACAGCAAAGCCATTATTTTGATTTGTTAGCTTTATGGAAACCTGAGTGATCTAAACAGGCTTACATTTCTAAGCAAAAGCAAATAGCAATTTCCTTCTCCACCCAGGGGTTAGTCAAAATAGGGACTATTTCTAAGGAGAGACAGTGGCCATCTTTTGATGGTTTCAACACAAAAATGCAGTAATTCTTAAAATGTTTACATCAATATTTAAGTTCTAGACTGAAAAACAAGTGATCCAGTAAGCACAGACAATGCCTTGAAATAAAAAGATTCATGTCGGCATGGCGCTCATAGCACAGTGGTTACAGTGCCAGCCACATACGCAGAGGGTGGCAGGTTCAAACCCAGCGCAGGCCACCTAACCAACAATGACAACTGTAACAGAAAATAGCCGGGTGTTGTGGTGGGCACCTGTAGTCCCAGCTACTTGGGAGGCTGAGACAAGAGAATTGCTTAAACCTAAGAGTTTAGGAGCTGTGAGCTGTGACATCACGGCACTCTACTGAGGGCGACATAGTGAAACTCTGTCTCAAAAAAAAAGAAAAATTCAGGTTTAGAGTCATCATTAGGCAAAACCTACTTTAACTGTAGGTGTGATAGGTGATTCCCTATCGGGTAGGAATGAAATGTTTCTGAGAGATTTGTTCCAAAAACTCTTTCCCACTAGACTACAAAGGAGTCTCAAATTCTTTAAGTCTCTCCTTTAAGAAACCACATCACACAACAACCCTGTGTTACCTACCTCTGGGGGACAGGATTTTAATTCTTTAACTCCAAGTAGCACACTGGCTGAGACCAGCCTGAGGGGCACCTGTTTGGGGTGAGTGCTGGGAGAGAGAGCAAAGAGAAAGACAGAATCGGGGGAAGCTAAGGAGAGTCCCTGCTTGGCACATGGCACTGGACCAAAGACTGGTCCTCCCTGCAGAGGACCAAAGACAGTTGGAGAGTTCTGCCATTTCAGACTTCTGCCTTGGGCTTTCCCTATACATTTCAATTCAAAAGAAGTCAGTGGGTCTCATTCTCTTTGCTGAGTCTTAGAGGGTTCAGGCTGGAGTAGCTTTGCCTTCTACATCATTCCCGTACTCTGCACTGTTGTCCCTCACTCTATGGTCACCTACAAATAAGTCTTACTGGCACCCCTGTGCTGTGGCCTGGCAACTGTTCTGTTGGCAAAAGACCAGCTGTTTGGATGCCATTTCTCCTGGACTGACTGACTTAGGGGTACGTCTAGAAACAGTGCCTCTTCAGTGAGCCTCAGTGGCTGCAGGGAGGAGGGACGTGAGGGACAATTGTTTTTGCTTCGTCCTCATTTCCAGCCTACACTCCCAGTATCAGTATTAGAGATAAAGTAGGTAAGAGAAAATATGCTACTGACATTTGCTCTTCGCACTGTGGAAGAGAAGTATAGGTGAACTGTTGTGAGTCTGTGTCTGTGCTGTGTACCTGGGGGGAGGGGAGTGCATCTAATTAGGTAGCATTTTACAGGGTGACAGTTTTTATTTTATCTTATTTTTTTTGAGACAGAGTCTCAAGCTGTTGCCATGGGTAGAGTGCTGTGGCATCATAGTTCACACCAACCTCCAACTTGGGCTTAAGTGATCCTCTTGCCTCAGTTTTTCTATTTTTAGTAGAAACGGGGTCTCGCTTTTTGCTGAGGCTGGTCTTGAACCTGTGAGCTCAAGCAATCCACCCACCTGGGCCTCCCAGAGCGCTAGGATTACAGGCGTGAGCCACTGCGCTCGGCTGAGGGTGACAGGTTTTTAAAAAAGAATACCATCAGGTAGGAACCTCATCATGGTGCTCTTGTAAGGGCTCCACCTTTCATGTTGTTGTGTAAAGATGTGCTTGAACATAGCTGCCTTAGCGGGGTTTGCTCTGTATGCCAGGTATTTGGTGACGAGAAGAGATGGAACAGTTAAGGGATCAGCCTCCAGGGTGGGCCAGGCAGGGACCTGGGTGGGAGACTTGGTGTGAACAGCTCTGTGGTTAAACTTCTGAACCCGTCAGGCCTCAGTTTCTTATCAGTCCATCAGGATGATAATAGGACCTTCTCATAGTGCTATTATGAGAATTCCGTCGATATAATCCGTGTAAAGAGTATGACTCGGGGGAGGGAGAAGGGAGGGGGGAATGGGTGGAGGGAGGGGGTTTGGAGGGATCACTTCTGAGGTTTATCTTATAGGGGTACAGGTGAATCTTTCTAAGAGTAGAATGTGAACGTTTTGAAACAATAACTGAGAAAGTGACATGAAGGCTGTGTTGACCAGTTTGACGGAAGTATTTCAGATTGCATGTGAAAACCCCACACTGTACCCCAGAAGTGCATTAATGTACATAGTTACCATTCAATAAAAAAAAAAAA
>CAUYTI010102688.1:0-28850 GCA_963575145.1 Galago senegalensis
CCTGTGGTCCCAGCTACTTGGGAGGCAGAGGCAGGAGACTTGCTTGAGCCCAGGAGTTGGAGGTTGCTGTGAGCTATGATGCCACAGCACTCTACCCAGGGGGATAGCTTAAGGCTCTGTCTCAAAAAAAAAAAAAAAAAAAGAAAATTATGAAACCATAAGAAAGGAAATAGCAGAGGACATTAACAAATGGAAGACCATCCCATGCTCATGGCTGGGAAGAACCAACATTGTTAAAATGTCTATAATTCCCAGAGCAATCTACCAATTCAATGCCATCCCTATTAAAATACCAAAGTCCTCTTTTCAAGACTTGGAAAAAATGATTCTGCATTTTGTATGGAACCAGAAAAAAACCTGTATAGCTAAAGCAGTTCTTAGTAATAAAAACAAAGCTGGGGCCATCACCATACCAGATTTTTTTTTTTTTTTTGAGACAGAGCCTCAAGCTGTAGCCCTGGGTAGAGTGCTGTGACATCACAGCTCACAGCAACCTACAACTCCTGGACTGAAGGGAAACCTCTGCCTCAGCTTCCCAAGTAGCTGGGACCACAGGCACCCACCACAACACCTGGCTATTTTTTGGTTGCAGCCATCATTGTTGTTTGGTGGGCCCAGGCTGGATTCAAACCTGCCACGTTAGGTGTATGTGGCTGGCGCCTTAGCCACTTGAGCCACAGGCACCGAGCCTCCATTCCAGATTTTACACTGTACTATAAAGCCATAGTGGTCAAGACAGCATGGTACTGGCACAAAAATAGAGACATAGACATTTAGAATCAAAAGCCAGGAAATGATACTAACATCTTACAATCACCTAATCTTCGATAAACCAAACAAGAACATACCTTGGGGGAAAGACTCCCTATTCAATAAATGGTGCTGGGAGAACTGGATATCCACATGTAAAAGACTGAAACTGGACCCGCACCTTTCTCCATTCACAAAAATTGATTCAAGATGGATAAAGGACTTAAATTTAAGGCATGAAATGATAAAAATCCTCAGAAAAAGCATAGCAAAAACACTGGAAGATATTGGCCTGGGGAAAGACTTTAGGAAGAAGACTGCCATGGCAATTGCTACAACAACAAAAATAAACAAATGGGATTTAATTAAACTGAAAAGCTTCTGTACAGCCAAGGAGACAACAACCAAAGCAAACAGACAACTTACCCAATGGGAAAGGATATTTGCATATTTTGAATCTGAAAAAAACTTAATAACTAGGATCTATAGAGAAATTAAACTAATCCACAGGAAAAAAGCCAACAATCCCATATATCAATGGGGAAGAGAGAGGAACAGAACTTTCTCTAAAGAAGACAAACGAGTGGCTAGCAAACATATGAAAAAATGCTCATCATCCCTAATTATTAGAGAACTGCAAATTAAAACCACCCTGAGATATCATCTAAACCCAGCGAGAATGGCCCATATCACAAAATCTCAAAACTGTAGATGCTGGAGCAGATGTGGAGAGAAAGAAACACTTTTACACTGCTGATGGGACTGCAAACTAATACAACCTTTTTGGAAGGAAGTATGGAGAAACCTCAAAGAACTCATCCTAGACCTCCCACTTGATCCTGCACTCCCATTACTGGGCTTCTATCCAGAAGAAGAAAAAAACTTTTATTATAAAGACACTTGTATTAGATTGTTTATTGCATCTCAATTTACAATCACTAAAACATGGAAACAGCCTAAATACCCCTCAACCCAGGATGGATTGGCAAGCATGGAATACTATTCAGCCATTAAAAAAAATAGAGATTTCGGGTGGCTCAGTGAGTAGAGCACCAGCCCCATATACCAAGGGTAGTGGGTTCAAACCCAGCCCCGGCCAAACTTCAACCAAAAAAAAATAGTCGGGCATTGTGGCAAGCACCTATAGTCCCAGTTACTTGGGAGGCTGAGGCAACAGAATCACTTAAGCTGAAGAGCTGGAGGTTGCTGAGAGGTCTGACACCACAGCACTGTACTCAGGGTGACAAAGTGAGATCTGTCTCTAAAAAAAAAAATGGAGATTTTGCAGGCTTTGTACTAACCTGGATGGAGGTGGAACACATCATTCTTAGTGAAGCATCAGAGGAATGGAGAAGCATGATCCTACATATTGAACTTTGTTTTTGTTTTTTTTTTTGCAGTTTTTGGCCAGTGCTGGGTTTGAACCCACCACCTCCAGCATATGGGGCCAGCGCCCTACTCCTTGAGCCACAGGCACCACCCACGTATTCAACTTTGATATGAGGACAATTAATGACAGGGTGGGGGTGGGGGAAGGGGAGAGCAGACAGAGAGAGAAGGAGGGGTGAGTGAAAGGAAAAAAAAAGAAAAGAAAAGTGACTAATTCTCACATAAATTGGATTTAATTTTGACCAAAGTACATTATTTGAACAATATATATATATATATATTTTTTGTAGACACAGAGTCTTACTTTGTTGCCCTGGGTAGAGTGCCACGGCACCACAGCTCACAGCAACCTCCAACTCCTGGGCTTAGGCGACTCTCTTGCCTCAGCCTCCGGAGTAGCTGGGACTATAGGCACCTGCCACAACACCCGGCTATTTTTTTTTTGCAGTTTGGCTGAGCCAGGTTTGAACCCATCATCATTGGTACATGGGACCAGCGCCCTATTTACGGACCCACAGGCACCGCCCCTAAACAATAATTTTTAATTCAACTTGTTAATATGTTGTTTAGGATATTGCCTCATCATTTATAAGTGAAATATGTTTGTAATTTCCCTTTATAAAAATATATTTTTTCCAATTTTAATATCAGGTATATCCAGATGAAGTAGAATGATTTTAAAGTTATTTCTTCTTTTTCTATTGTCTATAAGATTTGGCATGATCTGTTTTTTGAAATTATCTTCTATTTTTATTTATAAAAATAAATATTCTCTATTTTTTGAGACTCTGGGAAAAATAAAAAAAAGAACTGATGACTCCTTACTGAACCTCAGAGTCTATCTGACAATGTGAATGTTGCTTTTTTTTTGCATTATTGTTATTATTGCTCAATATTTCGTTGCTGCAATCATCTGATTTCTTTTCCGATTGTATTTATCTTCGTCGTTCTTTATGAGGTTTTTGTTTCTAGTCCTTATCTTAAACATTGTTGTTATTAAATTTTAAGCCTCTTAAAAAAAAAATGGTCAGATGTTACTAATAGGTCTCATTTCCAAGTATCTCTGCTACCCATTCTCATATTCAACAAATACGTCATCATTTTCCAGCAGTAAGTTACTACTGAGTGAAAGAAAATTAACTAAAAAGAGAAAATGGCTCAGGGCCCATGGCTAGAGTGGCTAGGGAGCAAGCCACATACACCAGAGATGGCAGGGTCGAGCTCACTCCAGGCCTGCCAAACAGCAATGACAACTACAGTTAAAAAATAGCCAGGCGTTGTGGCAGGCCCCTGCTGTCCCAACTACTTGGGAGGCTGAGGCAGGAGACTTGCTTAAGCTCAGTTTGAGGTTGCTGTGAGCTGTGACGCCTACCGAGGGGGACATAGTGAGATTCTGTCTCAAAAAAAAAACCCTAAAAAGAGAAAAGACAGAACAAGTCCTTACGCAGGATGTACCTGGGACTAAGCTGTAGCAAGCCAAGAACTTTCTAGTTTCTCCTTCCTCTTCTTTCCAATTTTGGGGGCGGCGAACTAGCACAATTGAGTCTACCCACAGATAAATGGCAGAGAACACCATAAGGCACCTGTGCAGGATCACTCACTCCTTCCCTTAAAAGAAAAAAAAGAAAAGAAAAACAGAGTTCAGGAAAAGCTGGTTCTCCTAACAGATGTGACAGAAGGGCCATGGCTTTCTCCTCCATCCATGACCTTATTTCTCTCTTCACTGGGGTCTCCAATAAAAGGAGCACTTGTGCGGCAATTACTGTATCAACAGCAAAAGCCAACTTGTTATCAGGGGCCACCACTACGCTTTCCAAAAGTACTGTCTGTCTCATTGAATTCTAATTACATCCCTACCCAGAAACTACTATCTTTATTGACGTTTTACAGATGAGAAACTAGAGCCAGAGATAATAAATAACCGACTCTGGATTATACCGACACAAGTAGCGCTGCTCGGTAAGTGCGGGAGGACAGATGAGGGAATACGAACTTCCACCCTCCACCTCTCCGCCTCCGCCGGCGGCCGCGACTTCTCCATCCTAACACTGACAGCTGGGTAGCGGTTAGTCCCACGCTCAGGCTGAAAATGCGCGGAGTGGTAACCTGGGTGCAGTGTTGACTCACCTCGCGAACTGAAAGACGGTGGCGGCCTTAGTTTCCCGGGGCAGAAACGGCTCTCAGGCCCCAGAGCCGCCGAACTACATTTCCCAGAAGGCGAGAGCGGAGCGGGCGCCACAGCCCGCCCCCTAGACGGCCCCTTTACTACCCGACAGCACCTCCCAGAAATCCAAGAGGCGGAAGAACCCTCTGTGCCCCGCCCCCTTAGAGATTAACAGCCCGCCGGGTGAGACCACAAAAACAAACACCAAAAAAACAGAAACAAAACCGAAAGAAAACCTCCTATCTTCACGGCGTGGTGCTTCACGCCTGTACTCCCAGCACTTGGGAGGTTGAAGCGGCTGGATTTCCTGAGCTCACAGGTTCGAGACCGGCCTGAGCCAGAGCGAGACACACGCCCGCCTTGTAAAACTAGCAGGGTGTTTTGGAGGGCGCCGGTAGTCCCAGCTACTCAGGAGGATGAAGCAAGAGAATTGCTTCAGCCCAGGAGTTGGAGGTTGCTGTGAGCTATGATGATGCCACGACACTCTACCCAGGGCAAGAGTGAGATGCTGTCTCAAAAATAATAATAATAAAAGAGAAAAGAAAACTAATTTTACATAAAAAGAATGAAAGACCAAAGGGGGGAAAAAGCAAGGAGTCAGAATATATTGTGGATGTCCACTTTTGTTATTTGCACCAATAATTCAGAACTTGCCAGCTGAAGATAACTAGACAATGCATAAAAACACAAGGTTTGTTAAAGACTTGAATGACCGGTTCGGTGCCTATAGCTCAACAGGCTAAGGCGCCAGCCACGTACACCTAAGGTGGCGGGATCAAATCCCCAGCCCGGACCCGCCAAACAACAATGAAGGCTGCAACCAAAAAAATAGCCGGACCCGCCAAACAACAATGAAGGCTGCAACCACAAAAATAGCCGGGCGTTGTGGCGGGTACCTGTGGTCCCAGCTACTTGGGAGGTGGAGGCAAGAGACTCACTTGAGCCCAGGAGTTGGAGGTTGCTGTGAGCTGTAATGCCACGGCACTCTACCCAGGGGGAGAGCTTGAGGCTCTGTCTCAAAAAAAAAAAAAAAAAAAAGACTTGAATGACCAACTTCTCAAAGCATTTGAGACCATCATAATTATTCCTCAGGGAGTTTCTGAATTTGAAAGATGAACAAATGTTTTACTTTAATGTGTAAGGCATGGTGTAGGGGACGCCGAGAGTCAGGTGACCGCTGAGCAAGATGATCTGCAGCTGAGGGGTGGACCTTGGGCCACTCATCCCAGGTGCTCCTTGTGGAGAAAGAGCCCAAGCCTTCAGCAGGTAGTCATTTAATTACTCCCCTCCCCTGTGTTGTACAGTCTCAATAAAAGGCTAGTGCCAACGTTGCTCCAGGCTACCCTGCTAAGAAGGGCTAACCCGCCTCCTACAAGCTTCTACTTCTAATCTCTGTCACACCTGGTTCCTTCCTGCTGTGATGGAGACCAGGGCCACAAGGGCCTAAGGGGTTGCGACAGCATAGTCATGGTAGAGTATTAAAATTAGCTGAGTGTGGTGGCACACACCTTCTAGCTACTCGGGAAGCTGAGGTGGAAACATCACTTTTTTTTTTTTCTTTGAGACAGAATCTCACATTGTCGCCCTCAGTATGCCTGTGGCATCACAGCTCACAGCAACCTCAGACTCTTGGGCTCAAACGATTCTCTTGCCCCAGCCTCCCAGGTAGCTGGGACTATAGGCTCCCGCCACAACACCCAGCTATTTTTAGAGACAGGGGTCTTGCTCTTGCTGAGGCAATCCACCCGCCTTGGCCTCCTGGAATGCTAGGATTACAGGCATGTGCCAGGCATTAAGCTGAAGTGGAAACATCACTTTCTTATACACCTAGTACCGTGTTTCCCTAAAAATAAGTCCTAGCAGGATTTCTATGCATTTGTTAAATATAAGCCCTAGTGATGGGATAGCTGCATAGCCACACCATGCATTTTGGTGTGGAGCGGTAAGGAAGACTGGAATACCTTTTATCTGCCACAGCTCCTTTCTCCCAGCAGTTTGCACTTGCATGGGTGCGCCTGTGGTAACCCCAGTCGCAGGCACCCTATTGCTCATGTGTGAACAGCTAGGGGCAAGGCGTTCACGCATCACTAGCACCAGCCCCACCAGCAAGGTCGGCTTCCCCTGTCAGGTTCCAGAAGAAGATGACTTAACTGTATTTGAATAAATGTAGATTGTTGTATTATACTTAATAAAGATAAGACATCCCCTGAAAATAAGCCCTAGTATGTCTTCTTGAGAAAAAAATAAATATGACAGTGTCTTATTTGGGGGGAAACATGGTATCTTCCCGGACCTATTCTAAACTATTTAGATTCTGGGAACTTCACTATCTTTTCATCACAACTTCTTAAAGTAAATACTATGATTTCTTCTGTTTTACTGTTAAGAAACTAGATGCAGAAAAAGGTTAAGTGATTTATCCCATGTTACTAAGTTATTATGTATTAGAGACAGGTTTCAAAATTTGGCATTTGACAGCCAGAGCCTAAGTACTAACCACTACATTAACCACATCTTGTATAACAAACATGAACAGAATATTTAACTTCAATCAACTATTTTTCCTTCTTGATGCCACAGAGATACATCCTAAGTTGGTAAGTCTATTATTTTCAAGTATCTATCTTGTGCCCTTAAAGTCCAGTGCTTTACCAAGTCAAACAGGAATCTTCCCAATGCTGTTTCCCTTGTCAAACCCACTTTCCATTCTACATGCCCACCATAGCAAATCGTTTGTACTCCAGAAAAAAAAAAGCCTCTAACTCTTTCTATCTACTGTTTCTTCCTTCCTTTTCACGTATTCCCTGCTACAGTGAGAATTCTTGTGGGTTTTTGTCTTCTAGATTAATAAAACAATGTGCAGTGGCCCAGATTATAGACATGGGATCAGATCGCCTACTTAAAATACTAGTTCTGCCATTTATTCTATTAATTTTTTCATCTGTAAAATGGAGGTCATAATAGGGTTGATACAAGGAACAAAGAATAAATACTTGCCAAGAACTACCAACTCTACCTCATTCATGACTACCCTATAAAAATGTATCAAATATTATCCTCAGGTAATAAACATAGGACATGTAAATTAGCAATGGTAGATTTCTATAAATTTGTTTTGGGCTTGGTACCTGTAGCTCGAGCAGCTAAGGCACCAGTCACATACACCAGAGCTGGCAGGTTCAAATCCAACTTGGGCCTGCCAAACAACGACCACTACAAGCAAAAATAGCTGGGTGTTGTGGTAGGTGCCTGTAGTCCTAGCTATTTGGGAGACTGAGGCAAGAGAATTGCTTAAGCCCAAGAGTTGGAGGTTGCTGTGAGCTGTGTTGCCATGGCACTCTACCCAGAGCAACAACTTGAGACTCTGTCTCAAATTTTTTTTGTTTTGATATCAAATACAGTATTATCAATAATTTTACATTGGCTTGGTGCCCATTGCACAGTGGTTACACATGCACCGAGGTGGTTACACATGCACTGTAGGTTCCAGCCTGGCCTGACCCAGCTAAACAGCAATGACAACTGCAACAAGAGAATAGCTGGGCACCTGTAGTCTCAGCTGCTTGGGAGGCTAAGGCAAGGGAATCACTGAACCCCAAGAGTTTGAGGTTGCTGTGAGCTGTGATGCCACCTCTACCCAGAGCAACATAGTGAAACTCTGTCTCAAAAAAAAAAAAAATTCTACTGACTCCTTGACTGGGTTTTGGTTTCAAATATTCAAGCTTCCCTATTCCTACTTGGCAAAAAAGTATTTCGTATATAAGAAGAGGAACTGATGCAAAAAGATAGGCAAAATATTGACAATGGTTGAAGATGACTGATGGTTGGAGGATAGGTTTTATTACACTATTATCTCCACGTTCGTGTATGTTTGGGCATAAAAAAATTGAGGAAATATCATATGTAATATGGCACCAATGCACAAATACATTGAAAATGTTAATTAACCACAAATAAATACATAATATAATTAATAAAATGTCAACAGTGGTTACTTCAGATTATGGCTTATTTTTATTTTTTTTTGTTGGGGATTCATTGAGGATACAAGAAACCAGGTTACACTGATTGCATTTCTTAGGTAAAGTCCCTCTTACTAGCATGTCTTGCCCCAAAAAGGTGTGGCACACACCAAGACCCCATCCCTTCTCTCCTTCCCTCTCTCTGCTCTTCCTTTCCCCACCTCTCCCTCCTTCTTTCTCTCTCTGCTCTCCTCTTCCTCCACCCCCCACCACGTCATTAATTGTCCTCATTTCAAAATTGAATACATAGGACTTATGCTTCTCCATTCTTGTGATGCTTTACTAAGAATAATGTGTTCCACTTCCATCCAGGTTAATACAAAGGCTGTAAATCTCCATTTTTTTAATGGCTGAATAGTATTCTATGGTGTACATATAACATAGCTTGTTAATCCATTCCTGGGTTGGTGGGCATTTAGGCTGTTTCCACATTTTGGTGATTGTAAATTCAGCTGCAATAAATAGTTTAGTGCAAGTATCCTTATGATAAAAGGATTCTTTTCTCTTCTGGCAGATGCCCAGTAATGGGATTGCAGGATCAAATGGGAGGTCTATTTTTTTTTTTTTTTTGAGACAGAGCCTCAAGTTCTCGCTCTAGATAGAGTGCTGTGGCATCACAGCTCATAGTAACCTCCAACTCCTGGGCTCAAGCAATTCTCTTCCCTCTGCCTCCCAAGTAGCTGGGACTACAGGTGTCTGCCACAGTGCCTTGCTATTTTTTGGTTGTAGCCATCATTATTGTTTGGCTGGTACAGGCTGGATTCAAATCCACTAGCTCAGGTGTATGTGGCTGGCACATTAGCCACTTGAGCCACAGGCTCCAAGGCCAAATGGGAGGTCTAGCTTGAGTTCTTGAGGTTTCTCCATACTTCCTTCCAAAAAGGTTGTATTAGTTTGCACTTCCACCAGCAGTGTAAAAGTGTTCCTTTCTCTCTACGTTCATGCCAGCATCTGCAATTTTGAGATTTTGTGATGTGGGCCATTCTTGCTGTGGTTAGATGGTATCTCAGGTGGTTTTGATTTGCGTTTCTGTAATAATTAGGAATGATGAGCATTTTTTCATATGTTTGTTAGCCATTTGTCTGTCTTCTTTAGAGAAAGTTCTATTCATGTCTTTTGTCCATTGTTATATAGAATTGTTGGCTTTTTTCATGTGGATTAATTTGAGTTCTCTATAGATTGTAGATATCAAGCTTTTGATTCAAAATATGCAAATATCTTTTCCTATTGTGTAGGTTGTCTATTTGCTTTGGTTGTTGTTTCTTTGGCTGTACAGAAGCTTTTCAGTTTAATTAAGTGCCATTTGTTTATTTTTGTCGTTGTTGTAATTGCTAAGGCAGTCTTCTTCATGAAATCTTGCCCCAGGCCAGTATCATCCAGTGTTTTTCCTATGCTTTCTTTTAGGATTTTTATTGTTTCGTGACTTAAATTTAAGTCCTTTATCCATCTTGAATAAATTTTTGTGAGTGGAGAAAGGTGTGGGTCCAGTTTCAGTCTTTTACATGTGGATATCCAGTTCTCTCAGCACCATTTATTGAATAGGGGGGGTCTTTCCTCCAAGATATGTTCTTGTTTGGTTTATTGAAGATTCGGTGGTTGTAAGATGTTAGTTTCATTTCCTGATTTTCTATTCGATTCCCAGTGTCTATGTCTCTATTTTTGTGCCAGTACCATGCTGTCTTGACCTCTATGGCTTTGGAGTACAGCCTAAATCTAGTATGCTGATGCCCCCAGCTTTGTTTTTATTATTAAGAACTGCCTTTGGGCAGCACCTTTGGCTGAAAGGAGTAGGGTACTGGCCCCATATACCAGAGGTGATGAGTTCAAAATCAGCCCGGCCAAAAACTGAAAAGAAAAAAAAAAAAAGAACTGCCTTAGCTATACAGGGTTTTTTCTGGTTCAATACAAATGCAGAATCGTTTTTTTCAAATCTTGAAAGTACAATGTTGGTATTTTAATAGGGATGGCATTCAATCTGTAGACTGCTTTTGGAAGTATAGACATTTTAACAATGTTGATTCTTCCCAGCCATGAGCATGGTATGTTCTTCCATTTGTTAATATCCTCTGCTATTTCCTTTTTTAATGGTTACATAATTTTCTTTCTACAGGTCCTTTACCTCTTTTGTTAGGTATATTCCTAGGTATTTCATTTTCTTTGAAACTATGGTGAAGGGAGTTGTGTCCTTAATTAGTGTCTCATCTTGGCTGTTAGTGCCATATACAAAGGCTACTGACTTGTGGACATTAATTTTATATCCAGTAGTCTTTATAAAGACATTACTATATTTTTTGATGACTTCCAGGAGTCTTGTGGTTGAGTCTTTGGGGTTCTCTAAGATCATATTCTCATCAAAGAGGGAGAGTTTGACCTGCTCTGCTCCTGTTTGGATGTCCTTTATTTCCTTGTCTTGCCTATTTGTTTTGTTTTGTTTTGTTTTTGCGACAGAGCCTCAAGCTGTCCCCCTTGGTAGAGTGATATGGCATCATGGCTCACAGCAACCTCCAACTTGTAGGCTCAAGTGAGTCTCCTGCCTCAGCCTCCCAGGTAGCTGGAACCACAGGCACCTGCCACAACGCCTGGCTATTTTTTGGTTGCAGCCATCATTGTTGTTTGGCAGGCCAGGGCTGGATTTGAACCTGCCACCTTAGGTGTATGTGGCTGGCACCTTAGCCACTTGAGCCACAGGCGCTGAGCCTGTCTTGTCTATTTGTATGGCTAGAACTTCGAGCACTGTGTTGAATAGTAATTGTGACAGAGGACAACCTTATCTGGTTCCAGTTCTAAGAGGAAAAGCTTTCAGTTTAACTCCATTCAGTAAAATATTAGCTGTGGGTTTGTCATAGCTTTGATCAGTTTCAGAAATGTGCCACCTATGCCTATACTCTTCAGTGTTCTAAGTAGAAAAGGGGCTCGGCGCCTATAGCTCAACCGGCTAACACGCCAGCCACGTACACCTAAGGTGGCAGGTTCGAATCCCCAGCCCAGACCCGCCAAACAACAATGATGGCTGCAACCAAAAAAAAAAAAATGGCCGGGCGTTGTGGCGGGCGCCTGTGGTCCCAGCTACTTGGGAGGCAGAGGCAGGAGACTCGCTTGAGCCCAGGAGTTGGAGGTTGCTGTGAGCTGCAATGTCATGGCACTCTACCCAGGGGGACAGCTTGAGGCTCTGTCTCAAAGAAAAAAAAAAAAAGAAAAGGATGCTTTTACTGCATCTATTGAGAGGATCATATGGTCTTTGTTTTTGCTTCTGTTAATACAACGAATAACGTTTATGGACTTGCATATGTTAAACCAGACTTGCATCCCTGGGATGAAACCTACTTGATCATGATGTATGACTTTTTTGATGATAAGCTGTAATCTGTTGACTAGGATTTGTTGAGAGTTTTTGCATCTATATTCATTAGTGGAATTGGTCTGAAATTTTCCTTTTTAGTTGGGTCTTTTCCTAGTTTTGGTATCAGGGTAATATTTGCTTCAAAGAACATGTTGGGGAAGATTTCTTCTCATATTTTTTAGAATATTTTCTGCAGTATGGGAATAAGCTCTTCCTTGAAGGTTTGTGATAGAATTCTGGTGTGAAGCCATCTGGACCAGGGTATTTTTTTTTTTTTTTGGAAGATTTTTTTATTGTTTCTTTGATCTTAGTGCTTGAAGTTGGTCTGTTCAGGAGCTCTGTTTCTTCCTGACTAAGTCTAAGGAAAGGGTGTGATTCCAAATATTGATCCATTTCCTTCACATTGTCAAATTTCTGGGCATAGAGTTTCTGGTAATATTCAGAGATGATCTCTTGTATTTCTGTAGCATAAGTTGTTATTTCCCCTTTATCATTTCTGACTGAGGTTACTAGAGATTTTACTTTCTATTTCTAGTTAGTCTGGCCAAAGGTTTATGTGTTGTATTTATTTTTTCATAAAACTAACTCCTTGTTTCATTAATTTTCTGAATGATTTTTTTTTTTTTTGCTTTCAATTTCTGCTGGCTTTCACTTTATCTTCGTTTGAAGTTTTGTTTTTTTTTTAATTTCTGTTTCTTTCTTCCTCCTTTAGCCATTCTCTTGCCCTCTTGCCCCTCATGTAGCTGGGATTACACACGCTTGCCTTAACATCAGCCTTTTTTTTTTTTTTTTTGTAGAGACAGGGTCTCACTCTGGCTCACTCTGCCTCATGCTGGTCTTGAACTTAGCTGAGCTCAGGTGATCTGCCTGCCTCCGCCTCCCACAGCACTGGGACAACAGGTGTGAGCCACCACGTCAGGCCTAAATGATTCTTTAGTTTTTAATTTCATTGATCTCTGATTTAATTTTGGTTATTTCTTTTCTTCTGCTGTGTTTAGGCTTAGATTGTTCTTCTTTTTTCAATTCCATGAGATGGCTTGTGAGTTTGTTGATGCGTTCTCTTTCTGTTTTTTGAATGTGGGCATCTAAAGTGATAAATTTTCCTCTCAGAACTGCTTTTGTAGTATCCCACAGGTTTTGGTAGCTTGTGTCTTCATTGTTGTTATGCTCAAGGAAGTTAATGATTTTCTCTTATTTCTTCTTGCACCCAGCTGTCATTCAACAGAAGGTTATTTAATTTCCATGCCTTTGTGTGGGGTTGAACATTTTTCCTGGAGTTGAATTCCATCTTTAGTGCCTTCTGGTCTGAAAAGATACAAGGTAAAATTTCAGTTCTTTTGATTCTGTTGAGGTTTGTTTTGTGCCCTAGGATATGATCAATTTTGGAGAATGTTTCATGGGACGATGAGAAGAACGTATATTCTTCATCTTTGGGGTGAAGTAGTCTATATATGTCTATCACGCACAGTTGTTCTAGGGTCTCATTTAAGTCTCTTATATCTTTGTTTAATTTCTGTTTAGAGGATCTGTCCAGCTCTGTAAGAGGAGTGTTAATTAAAGTTCCATGTTATTATGGTGTTACAGGATATCATATTGCTCAGACTGAGTAAGGTCTGTTTCAAGAATCTGGGAGCATTTAAGTTGGGTGCATAGATATTTAGAATCGAAACGTCTTCTTGTTGTATTTTTCCCTTGACCAATATAAAGTGACCATCTTTTTTAATTTTTTGACTTTAGTTGCTTTAAATCCACATGTATCTGAAAATAATATTGCAACCCCTCTCTTCTTCTGAATTCTGTTTACCTGAAAAATTGACTTCCAACCCTTAACTCGGAGTTTTAATTTGTCTTTTGAAGCTAGGTGTGTTTCCTGCAGACAGCAAATGGATGGCTTGTGTTTTTTTAATCTAATCAGACAATCTATGCCTCTTGAGTGGGGAATTCAAGCCATTAACATTTATTGAGATAATTGATAAGTGTGGTAGTGTTCTATTCATCTTATTTTGTGAGAGTCCTTTGCTGAGTTTTATCTTTTGCATCATTGTGGAAGTTAGGTTCTGTCCTTTAATTTCTGAGATCTTTCTTTGCTGTTGATTCATTGTAATGGTCAGCATGTAGAACAGGTTGAAGTATTTCCTGTAGAGCTGGTCTTATTGTGACAAATTTCCTCAATGTTTGCATATCAGTAAATGATTTGATTTCTCTGTCAATTTTAAAGCTTAGCTTAGCAGGATATAGAATTCTGGGCTGGAAATTGTTCTATTTCAGTAGATTAAAGGTAGATGACCATTGTCTTCTTCTTTGAAAAGTTTCATTAGAGAAGTCTGCAGTCACCCTGATGGATTTGCTCCTGTAGGTCAACTGGTGCTTACTCCTGGTAGCTTGTAGAGTCTTTTCTTTTGTCTTGACTTTGGACAAGTTCATCACAATGTGTCTTGGAGAAGCTCTGTTAGAGTTGAGGTGACCTGGGGTCCGATTTCTCTCTAAAAGGAGGGTGTCAGAATCTTTGGTGATATTTGAGAAATTTTCATTTATAACGTTCTCTAGTATGGCTTTCATTCTCCTGGGGCATTCTTCTTCCCCTTCTGGGATACCTTTAACTCATATGTTTGAACATTTCATAAAGTCCCATAATTCTGTCAATGAACGTTCTGCTTTCTTTCTCTTCTTTCTGCCTCTTAAACTGAGTTATCTCAAGAGCTTTGTCCTCTACCTCTGAGATTCTTTCTTCTACATGGTCTAATCTGTTTTCGATACTTTCTATTGCATCTTTAAGTTCCCTAATTGACTTTAGTTCTTTCAGCTCTGCTATATCCTTTCCATATTCTTTTTTTTTTTTTTTTTTTTTTGAGACAGAGCCTCAAGCCATCACCATGGGTAGAGTGCTGTGGCATCACAGCTCACAGCAACCTCCAACTCCTGGGCTCAAGCAGTTCTGCCTCCACCTCCTAAGTAGCTGGGACTATAGGCACCTGCCACAATGCCCGGCTATCCTTTCCATATTCTTTATATTGT
This sequence comes from Galago senegalensis, assembly GCA_963575145.1. NCBI lineage: Eukaryota > Metazoa > Chordata > Mammalia > Primates > Galagidae > Galago > Galago senegalensis. Next base: position 14,681 of record CAUYTI010102688.1, read on the forward strand.
TCATCTCTTATTTGATTCTGTTTTTGGATTTCCTTTTGGTTATTTTCCACTTTATCAGCAGTTTCCTTCATTGTTTCCATCATTTCCTTTATTGTTTTCATCATCTGTATTCTAAATTCCCCTTCTGTCATTTCTAACTTTTTTTTTATAGGTAGAATCCTCTGCAGTAGCTATCTCACTGCCTCTGGGTGCGTTGCTCTGGACTGGTTTTTCATGTTGCCAAGATTTTTCTGCTGATTCTTCCTCATGAGTGTTTTCTTTTATTTGTTTCCTTGCCCTTATTTTCCTTTCACTTCCTCTTTAAGTTACTGTGCCTCTGGCCTAGGGTTTTGATGAGTCCTTTTGGTACAGGATTAGCAGGATTAGAAGAGTGAAGAGCAAGAAGGGAAAAAAGATTTAAGAAAAAAGAGAAAGGAGAGGGGGTGATTAAAAGGGAATATTGACAAAAAGAAGAGAGGCACAGAAAGAGGGAGACAGGAGCAATGTGGGTGTACAGTAGGGTACTTTGACTGAACCTTAAAAATCCCTAACCTTTAGGGGTGCCGGGTTGGGTGGTTCCTTTGAGGTCAGCAGCTCTTTGCCAGCCTGTTCAGACACAGTACCCCACCTCCACCAAGTAGAGAAGAAGGACAAAATGCTATAATTCAAACCAAAACAAGCAAACAGAAAACTTTGCGGAATAAAATTGGGAGGAAACCCAAATAATAGGGGTAGAAACACTAGCAAAAATGAAGTTCTAATTGTTAAAGTAGGCAACAGTGGAAAATTATATTTAAACTAGATAAATGAAGAAAGAAAAGGAAAAAAAAGAAATCTAGAGGGAAAATGTTGAAATTAAAAATAAAAAACAAGGGTGGCCCCTGTGGCTCAAAGGAGTAGGCACCGGCCCCATATACTAGAGGTGGCAGATTCAAACCTGGCCCCAGCCAAAAACTGCAAAAAACAAACAAACCCTCCCACCGCCCCCCAAAAAGCAGTATATCTATCTTGATGAATATTGTCTGGACAACAGGTTATCTTCTGGGGTATGAGATATTAATCACAATGCTGATACAACTATATGAGATGGAGACTGGAGGCCTCTGCTGATTTCTCAAACCCAGCAGGGTGGAAAGCCTGAATCTCTCCTCAGCCTGCTTAAAAGGCACTTTAAACTGTTAACCTTGGCTAGCAAAAGCCTTCCCTGGAAAGCCCTTGTCCCTGGGATCACTCCTGAAGTAGCTGGCCCCTTACCCAGTGTGCCAAAACCAGTCTCACTCTATGCCCCTGAGGGCCAAAGCTGTAATGTTTCTCAGTCCCTGCCTTTAGGCTGCTCAGTCACTAGATTACTTGCCCAAGGTCTCCTGCCCAATTCTTGCTCTGTGACCTTGAGGGTGGAGCTTGCCGAGGTAGTTCTCCCACAATGGCTTCCCGTGACCCACAGCTGAACACTATTTTTTTTTTTTTTTGGAGACAGAGCCTCAAGCTGTCCCCCTGGGTAGAGTGCCATGGCATCACAGCTCACAGCAACCTCCAACTCCTGGGCTCAAGTGAGTCTCCTTCCTCAGCCTCCCAAGTAGCTGGGACCACAGACGCCTGCCACAACGCCAGGCTATTTTTTGGTTGCAGCTGTCATTATTGTTTGGCAGACCCAGGCTGGATTTGAACCCGTCACCTTAGGTGTATGTGGCTGGTGCCTTAGTCGTTTGAGCCACAGGCGCTGAGCCATAGCTGAACACTATTAGCTCCATCTGGCTCAGTGTTACACTCTGGGGCCCTAGACAATGCTTAAAGACCTCTGCACTCTTGCCCAAGTTCTCCCAAGGTAGTTCAACTGAGTGCTAAGTCAAAACAAAACAAAAAACAAAAAAACAGCTCACAGGTAAGGCTTTTCCAGTTTGCAATCTCACTGCTGCTGTACGTATAGCTGCTAGTGGTATTAGATTGAACGATCACAAGCAACGACTTGCCAGTTCTCCACTGCTTTTGTCCTCTGTGGGGTCTAGAAGTCTCTCGCTGACTCCTGTGTCCCTAAAGGGATGTTTCTGGGCAGATCCCACCAGCGAGAGATACCTGGAGTCTTCTCTCCCCAGTCTTACCGTGCCCAGTTGCAAGGAAGCTGTTATTCTGCTGCCATCCTGCTCCTCCCTCAGCCTTTTACTTGAAATAATATATGTCTTAATGATTGTGGCTTTAATGTACTGAAATTAGGTAGGTATGTCCTCTACATTTGTTATTTTATTTTATTATTTTGTTTCCTTGGGTAGAGTGCTGTGGTTTCATAGCATATAGCAATCCTCTTGCCTCAGCTTTCCAACTTGCTGGGACTACAGGTATGAACCACCACACCCAGCTGTTTTTTCTATTTTTAGTACAGATGGGGGGGTTCTCACTTTTGCTCAGGCTGGTCTAGAGCTCCTGAACGCAAGCATTTCATCAGCCTCAGCCTCTCAGAGTGCTAGGATTACAGATGTGAGCCACTACACCTGGCCTTGTTATTTTATTTTCATTTATTTATTTTTTTTAGTCAGGGTCTTGATCTTTTGGCCAGACTGGAGTGCCGTGGTGTGCTCATAGCTCACTGCAGCCTCTAACTCCCAGGCTTCAGTGATTATTCTGCCTTAGCTCCCAAGTAGCTAGTACTATCGGTGCATGCTACCATGCCTGGCTAATTTTTAAATTTTTTTGCTCAGGCTGATCTCAAACTCCTGGTCTCAAGCCATCCTTCTGGCTTAGCTTCTTCTTCTTCTTCTTCTTTTTTTTTTTTTTTTTGCTGTTTTTGGCCGAGGCTGGGTTTGAACCCGCCACCTCCGGCATATGGGGCTGGCGCCCTACTCCTTTGAGCCATAGGCGCCACCTCTGGCTTAGCTTCTTAAAGTGCTGGATTATAGACATGACCCACTGTGTCTAGCCAGTATTTTGTATTCATAGTTCTGAGCATAGAGGTTTCACACAGATTTTGCAAAATAGGTTTCTAAGTACTTTTAGTTTCTTGGTGCTGTTACACACAGAATTATAATTATTTTAATTAATAGACTTTATTTTTAGCTTTTTAGGAAAAGTTCTAGGGAAAGTGCAGAGAGTTCTCATAATACCCCTTAACATCCTCCCACCATTTTTCCCTATTACTAACATCTTTTATGAGTGTGGTATATTTGTTACAGTTGATGAGCCAATATTGATACATTACTGCTATAAACTAAAGCTCATTTTCTATCTTGTAAAAATTCTTTTTAACAGACCAGTGTTTGGACACACCTGTGCCTGCCTGGGCAGGCTGGCCCTAATCTTATGGTTTTCTTTAGGGTTCACTCTTTGTGGCGTACATTGTATGGGTTTTGACAAATGTACAATGACATGTGTCTACCATTACAGTATCATAAGGAATAGCTTCACGGCCCTTCAGATCCCTTGTATTCTACTTGTTCAATCTTCTCTCCCTGGCTTTCCCCAAATCCCTGGCAACCACTGATCATTTTACTGTCTCCAGAATTTTGCCTTTTCCAGAATGGCATGTAGGTTGGAATATAGTATTAGTTTTTTCAGATGTCTTAATGAGTTTCTTTAATTTTGTAATATGTATTTAAGGTTCTTGCATGTCTTTATGTGGATTGATAGCTAATTTCTTTTTCTTCTTAAATAATACTCCATTGCATGGATGTACAATAATTTGTATATCCATTTGTCTATTGAGAGACATTTTGGTTATTTCTTTCTTACTTTTTTTTTTTTTTTTTGAGACAGAGACTCAAGCTGTTGCCCTGGGTAGAGTGCTGTGACATCACAGCTCACAGCAACCTCCAACTTCTGGGCTTAAGCGATTCTCTTGCCTCAGCCTCCCAAGTAGCTGAGGCTACAGGCGCCCACCACAATGCCTAGCTAGTTTTTGGTTGTAGTTGTCATTGTTGTTTGGCAGGCCCAGGCTGGATTTGAACCTGCCAGCTCTGGTGTATGTGGCTGGTGCCTTAGCTGCTTGAGCTACAGGCACTGAGCTGGTTATTTCTATTTTTTTATCGATTACAAATAAAGGTACTATAAGCATGGGGGAGGGTTGTGTGGACTTAAATTTTCAGTTCATTTGGGTGAGTACCAGTAAGTACAACTGGTAGATCATAGGTACTGGTATGTTTAATAATGTAAGAAATTGCCAAACTTTCTTCCACAGAGGCTGTAGTACTTTGCGTTCCCACCAGCAATGAATGAATGTTTCTCTTGCTTCACATCTTCCCTAGAATTTGGTATTGACACTGTTTTGGATTTTCCCTATTCAAATAGGTGTGTAGTGGATATCTCTTTGTTTTCATTTGCAATTTCCTATTGACATGTGGTATTGAGCATCTTTTCTTTGCCGTCTGTATATTTGTTTGTTGAAGTGTTTGATTGAGATCTTTTGCCTATTTATTTATTTATTTTTTTGAGACAGAGCCTCAAGCCATTGCCCTGGGTAGAGTGGTTGGGTTTGAACCCACCACCTCTGGTATATGGGGTCACGCCCTACTCCTTGAGCCATAGGCGCAGCCCAAGTCCTCTGATTTGGTTTTCTTTCAGTATTTTGTTGGATATTTTGGGTCTTTTGCCACTTTTAGAATCAATTTGTTGACAACCTCAAAATAAGTGGCTGAGAGTATGTATTTAAAAATAGTAATATAATTTTTTTTCTAAGTGAAGAGATGTTTAAAAAAATGTGAGTATTGAAAATTGTCCACTGGGAACAGATTGAGCACTGTGGCATTAGAGGGTTGAGAATGAATGATGTTAATAATTGGAATTTTTGGAAAAGAGTACTAGTACCAGAACTATAAACATTGTTCTTCCCTTTAATAGGAGTACTCAAATGTATTTTGGCAGAAATGAATCAATTTTGATCATTTGTTAGGTTAATTGAAGTATAGGTCTTAGTGTGTACTTTGTTTATTTTAGCTAACATGAGTTTTGAACCTTTTATTTGTACTTCAGTTGTCCTACAGTGTTTTTGTAATTGTCTCGTAGTTTTTGATAGTTTTATAAACAAACATACATATGTTCACACGAGCTCACAAGATGACATTTTGCCTAAATGTTTAGTGAATATCTACCCTGGGTATGATCCTACTCGTGGAGTTTACAGGAGAGTTTCTGTAAGTTTACCACCTAAGAGATGGTAAAAAACTGGTCAACATATGGGGATGGTCAGCTGGTCAACATAAGGACCAGCCCTGGTATATTGATACATACATGTACTTTACTTTCTTGTACCACTTTTATTAGAGAATACCATATGAAATCACGCATAATCAAAACAGTAAAATTATATATACAGTATCATACAAAATCAATATATTTACTGTTTTGCCATAGTTTAATCATTCTTTCTGAAAAATGAGTCTGTTTGGTGTTTCTTTTCTTTTTTTTTTTTTTTTTTTATAGAAAGTATAATACTTTTCCCCCATGCTAGAGTGCCATGATGTCAGCCTAGCTCACAGTAACCTCAAATACTTGGTTTCAAGGGATCCTTCTCCCTTAGCCTCCTGAGTAGCTGGGACTACAGGAACCTGTCACAACACTCAGCTAATTTTTTTATTTTTAGTAGAGATAGGGGTATTGCTCTTGCTCAGGCTGATTTTGAGCTCCTGAGCTCAAGCAGTCCTCCCACCTCAGCCTCACAGAGTGCTGGGAATATAGGTTTGCACCACTGCACCTGGGCTTGTTTCTTACTTATACTATAAACATAAGTGGAAAAAGCACTCTCAGAACTGGCTATGCTGCTCAGCATACATGGGTATTTTTCCACAGTAAATGACTTCAATTGCATTATCAGATGCCTGACATTCTTTTCTTTTGGAGTTTCTCAATTTATGTGTCATCCTCATTTGCTTCTTCTACTTTATCAACTGCTTCATATTCTTCTGTGATGGTCTGTACTTTGGTCAATATTACTTGGAAAATTGCTTCTGGGTCAGGCTCATTACAGGTTTACACCTCATCATTCATTGCAACAAAATCTTCAAAATCTATTCCTTCAGATTTTGCTGTGGGAGATGGACTGTGTGATGGGGCCAAAACATTGTACTCTTGGGTTGTGACAAATATAACTTTCTTGAGATACTTCTGGCTGATCTTTATTCCAAGCAGAACTGATCCAATGGACAACATCCAGAGTGTTAACTGATGAAGTTGCTCCCTGTATGTGGACCACAGGATTGTGTTTTAGTAAGGACCCACTGCAGGAGCTGGGATTGGGAGTTTTTTCGGTCATGCATCCTAAATGTTTTGAGGATGCCTTGGTGTAGAGATTAGATTTTTGAGGTTGTGTTTAGAGGCAGAAATACATTTGTGAGGTGGTTGTCCATTGTCAGTAGAATAGACTGTTTCTTCTTCTTCATTTCTTGGTTGATACTCCTTGCCCACTCCTCAAATAGGTAGTACCAGTCATTCATGTGCATTTGTTTGATCTCCATGTGACAGGGAGGTCTTTGTGCATCAGGATATTGAATGCACTTGGCTTTGTCAATTTACCAGTCACCAAGGATTTTTATTTCTCTGTGGTTGAGCTAGTGTAAAACAGAACTGTGACATGTTCTTTGGAAAATGTTCTGCTCTTACATTTGTCACCCTTCATGATGAGGCTCCTGTCAGGCATCACTTTGAAAAAAAAAAGAGTCTCTAGTTGCCAGCATTAAAGAAGTCAAACTCTTGGGCTTAGGTGATTCTCTTGCCTCAGTCTCCCAAGTAACTGGGACTACAGGCACCCACCACTATGCCTGGCTTTTTTTTGGTTGTAGTTGTCATTGTTGTTTGGCAGGCCCTAGTGGGTTCAAACCTGCCAGCTCTGGTGTATGTGGCTGGCGCCCTAGCCACTGAGCTACAGATGCCAAGCTGGAAGCCATTTTTTTTAAAGGTTAACATGTACCTTAATGTTTACTTTGGATATTCTATGTGACCTGGTTCTTGAGCTCTTTCACATGTTATCTGCTAGTAACTATAAGTAAGCTATATAATGTCCTTGTGAAATGAAAATTCCAAACCATGTGTTTAGCACTCATGAATTTAAGTGAATTAATACTAGCTTATTGCAACATGAATTCTAGGATTTCTCTTTAATCAAAATTGTGTTAAGTATTTGGTTATGTCACTGGCAATCTGTTTGCTGTTAGTTAAGACCATCATAATTATTAATATTTTTAAATTACTATGTAAAGGTTAAAGGAGATATGACAAGATCTATATTTTCAAAGGCTTTTAATCAAATCAGGTATTAGACTACATATAATTTGGTACATTGTAGGTGGCAAATGAATGATATAGACAGTGGTACTCCAAGTATTAATGATAAATTAGTTATAAAAGATTTCACAAAAGTGTTAAGATATGAGTCATACTTTAAATGCAGACAAAAGAATTGAGAGGCCATTCTAGGAATAACTCTAAGACATGTTTGCTCCCCATGTTTATGTAGTAGCTTTCTTTTTTCTTGAGCCAGAGTTTCACTATGTTACCTTTGGTAGACACAGCTCACAGCAACCTCAGACTCATGAGCGTAAGAGATTCTTTTGCCTCAACCTCCTAGTAGCTGGGACTACAAGCACCCAACACAACACCCAGCTGTTTTTTTGTTGCAGTTGTCTTTGTTTTAGCTGCATCCAGGCTGGATTCGAACCCACTAGCCTTTGGTGTATGTGGCTTGTGTTGTAACCATTGTGCTATGGGCACTGCACCTATGTAGTAGGTTCCTAATACACGAATTTAAATAGGGATTGGATATTGAAGGGCCTCAGAAGATGTACAGAAGAGTTTGTTATTGGTAACCAAGAATAATTTTGAGCAGAGGGTGGTGATAAATAGTATTTAAAAAAATTATTTAGTTATTTTAATTTCTTAACTGATAGGCCAGGCATGGTGGCTCATGCCTGTGATCCTAGCACTTTTGGAGACTGAGGCAGCAGCATTGCTTGAGGATGGGAGTTCAACACCAGCCTATGCAGCACAGTGAGAACCTGTCTCTTAAAAACAAAACAACAACAAAAATAACCGGGCCTTGTTTCACAAGCCTGTCATCCTAGCTACTCTGGAGGCTTGAGTTGAGAGGATTGTTTAAACCTTGAGAGTTTGAGGTTGCAGTGAACTATAATCGTACCATTGGATTCCAGCCTGGGTAACAAAATAAGACCCTAAATCTAAAAATAAAAATTAGGCTCGGCGCCTGGGGCTCAGGCGGCTAAGGCGCCAGCCACATACACCTAAGGTGGTGGGTTTGAATCCAGCCCGGACCCGCCAAACAACGATGACTGCAACCAAAAAAAAAAAAAAAGCTGGATGTTGTGGCGGGCGCCTGTGGTCCCAGCTACTTGGGAGGCTGAGGTGCAGGAGACTCGCTTGAGCCCAGTAGTTGGAGGTTGCTGTGCACTCTACCCAGCATTCTACCCAGGGGGACAGCTTGAGGCTCTGTCTCAAAAAAATAAGTAAATAAATAAATAAAAATAAAAATTAAAAACAAAACAGAAATGGCATATAAAGTAGTGTAGTAGTATTGACTATAATTTATCTTTCTTTTTTTTTTAATTTATCTTTCTTAATTATAGGTTAGACTATGCTAATGTCCCATCATAGATCAGAAAATTGACATTTTTTTTTTTTTTTTTTGAGACAGAGCCTCAAGCTATCCCCCTGGGTGGAGTGCTGTGACATCACAGCTAACAACAACCTCCAACTCCTGGGCTCAAGCAAGTCTCCTGCCTCAGCCTCCCAAGTAGCTGGGACCACAGGCGCCCCCCCCCACAACGCCCGGCTATTTTTTGGTTGCAGCCGTCATTTTTGTTTTTGGCGGGCCGGACTGGATTTGAACCTGCCACCTTAGGTGTATGTGCCTGGAGCCCTAGCCACTTGAGCCACAGGCATCGAGCCAGAAAATTGACATCTTAAATGCAAATGTTTGCCATGTTTATGGAGGTAAAATGATTCTTTTGTTTTAAAAGCAGGTGTTAGAAACATTCTTTTCTCAGCTGAATGAGATTTTTGGCTTTCTGCAAGATTTTATTTTTTTAACTTTAAAATTTTTTTTAAGAGGTGGAGCCTTACTATGTTGCCCAGGCTAGAGTGCAGTGAATAGTGTATCATAGCACACTACAACCTCAAACTCAGGGTCTCAAGTGAGGCTTTCCCTCAGCCTCCCAAGTAATTGGGACTACATGCATGTGCTACAGTGCCTTATTTTTACAGGTTTTTAACCTTTCAAATACTGTATGTTCTAATACTTACGTGCAAGTATACATGGATTTTAGGGGCTGTGTATGATTATCTAATGTTACATGATTCTAAGTGCAATAGAAAAAAATTAAAAGCATTATAAAAATAACCTTAATATTTCATTGCAGCAATCATCTGATTTCTTTTCTGAATGTATTTATCTTCATTCATTCTTTATGAGGCTTTTGTTCTCAGTCCTTATGTTAAATATTGTTATTGTCATTAAATTTAGCCTTTTTAATTCTGTGAAGGTAAAAGTGGAAACCTAATATACACATGTATAAGAAAAAAAAATAACCTCCATCTTGGCTTGACACCCTTAGCACAATAGTTACGGCGGTGGCCACATACACCAAGGGTGGTGGGTTTGAACCCTGCCTGGGCCAGCTAAACAACAATGACAACTGCAGCAAAAAAATAGCTGGGCATTGTGGTGGGCACCTGTCGTCCCAGCTACTTGGGAGGCTGAGGCAAGAGAATCACTTAAGCCTGAGAGTTTGAGGTTGCTGTGAGCTGTGATTCCACAGCGCTCTACAAGGGCAACATAGATTCTGTCTCAAAAAAAAAAAGACCCCAAAACAGGAAAACCTCCCTCTATTAGAAAAAGCAAGCAGGGTAAATACAAATGAAAAATATGAAGAGAAATAGATCAATTATGAAAGTTGGGGTATTAGTTGAATGTTTATAAATTGACTGGATGGGCTAAGACACATCCTGTTTCTGTCCCCAAAAGGATTTATAATATGAGACAAGAAATTATATTTGACAGTCTCTCACAATTAGATATACTCTCAATAATCTTAATTATTGAGAATATATCTCAATATACTTTGCATTTTCCAAAATTGTTTGGGAGATTTGGGTAAAAGACAGATAATTGGAGAACATTGGGATAATACAATTGGAAATAAGAGAAAGAATAAGAAGTATGAGTTCATAATGGTTTTCATGTAGGAAATTCAGGAATTGCTGACACCATCACCCTAACTTTTCTTCCTTTATGTAATATACATTATAACTGTAAATATATCCTGAATTCAGAGAAATGTGTTATTGATAATTAGCATTGTGGAAGTTGGGTTTCATCGTAAGTTTTAATAATGCAAAGAAAACAAATAGAAAAGGTAAAAATAAGCCAATAATTTTAATGACTGTAATGGAGCAAGTACATTATATTTTTAGATAACAATCAGCTCACTGCTTTGTACTTGTTACTGTAGTAGGGAATTAAAAGTGTCCCCAGGAAGCTCACCATGGAGATGTTTTTTGCTCTATTATATAATTGGTGATAATAACCAAACAGTGGTTCTAATTCTTTTCCCTTAAAGTTTTAAGGAAAATACTTAGGAAATTGAAATGTAAGTATGTGTTTAGTATATGATTTGTGGTAACAGTATTTTTTTTGTTAAGGATACTTTAGATGGCTTATCAGATGTAAACTTTTGTGTTAGGTTCGGTACTTAATTGGGACACTTCAGAATTCTAGTAGGGAGTAGTATTATGTTTAAGATTTTTTCCCCCAGCTTTGTTTTCACTTTGGGGTTTTGCAAAGGATTTCCTTCAGCCGCTCAGTTTTTGCCTGCTTAGTCTACAACAAAAACCGGACCCGCAGTTGAGTTTTCAAAGCTTTAGTCTATGACTACTTAACTTAGTACCAGTAGAGTTTTAGAAATTTCCTCAGAAATTTGTGTTGATCAGTAGGTTTGGATTATATGATTGCTGCTTGTACTTGGGAAATGGTGGGAATGGAGGAGAAAGGCATTTCTGATTAAGTATTGGACAAATTAAAAGGAAGAGCTTTCAATTAAATTGTTCTTGGTTTATTTAACTTAGTTTTAAGGTTGTCATATCTTTCTGTTAAAGATGAAAAACTACCATATTACTTTCCTTTTGGTCATATGTATCTTACTAGAAGAAAGCGTTTCTACAGTAAAGGCTGTGTGTTCCCTCAGTTTTCATGATCTGCAGCCTACTGAGTTTATGTTATCACATGAATAACTAATCCAGATGGCTAAACTGTTGGTGCACAGAAAACCAAAACCCATTTCAGGAAGCTATTCACTTTGTTCATCTTTGGATAGGATCCATTCTAATTTGTAGTGACTTTCTCAATTTGTTTTAAAATATAATTCTTAATTGCATGTTTTCTTGATTTTTACCTAGGTTGCAAAATGTCCTCCTATGCTTGAGACCTACAGACTACATATCCTGCAGGAACTAATCAATGGTTTTTCATCTCCTGAAGATACATTAGAAACCTAAATATGGTGCCAAAAGAACTCCTTACCTTTTTCTGACTACTGTTTATTTGAACATACTTTTGTATTGAAGAGAAATATACATACTGAGACCGTTGTATAGGATCATGGACCATTCTAGTAGGGAAAAGGATGAAAGACAACGGACAACTAAACCCATGGCACAAAGGAGTGCACACTGTTCCCGACCTTCTGGCTCCTCAACATCTTCAGGGGTTCTTATGGTGGGACCCAACTTCAGGGTTGGCAAGAAGATAGGGTGTGGAAACTTTGGAGAGCTCAGATTAGGTAAGAAATTGGTTATGTCCCTCGCTACCACTAACAACAACAAAAATAAGCTTTGATGTGTTTCAAGGCAAGTAGTTTGTAACTTTTATGAGAAATTTCTCTTAAGTTGGATGTGTTATAAGAAATAAAGAACTTTTTAAGGGAGCTATAGTCACTATCAGCAATAATTAATACTCAAAGTTTATCTCTTTTTATGTGTGAGAAGCTTTTAAATTTTCCACCTGTTTTCAGATTTTTATGGTGTAGGCAGATGTGCATACAGATATCAATAAAATGCAGATTTTGGTTAAATAGGTCTGAGGTGGAGCCCTAAATTCTGGGGTTTTTTACAAATTGCCAGGTGGTACCGATGCTGTTGGTGTTTGAACTACACTTTAAGAAGGGAATAAGGCCTTACTTTAATTCTGCCCCTAAAATCATAGGAGTAAATCCTTAGTAATACCCAAACTTAGTGTATAAGGATATATAGTGTATGTTAAGAGAAGTTTTCTAGCAGATAATCATGTTTGCATTTCTTCATGGAGTTCCCAACATTGGAATTAAAGTTGAACTCCAAGGAGAAATTATGAAATTTTATTTCCCAACCAAGGAAAGGGATTTTCTATAATTCTATTGCCCTGTGTAGAGAGCCCTGGTGGCATCTTGGTAGCTCTCAGTAGCCTCAAACTCCTGGGTTCAAGTGACCCTCTTGCCTCAGCCTCTCAAGTAGCAGGGACTATAGGTGTCAGCCACAAAGCCTGTCTAGTTTTTCTATTTTTAGTGGAGACAGGATCTCATTCTTGCTTAGTCTGGTTTTAAACTCCTCAGCTCAGGTGATCCACTTACCTCAGCTTCCCAGAGTGCTAGGATTATAGATTTCAGCCGCTGCAACTGGCTGATTTTCTATTTCAAGTGTGAATTTATGGGTGACATGATGAACAATGATAAAATCAGCCACTTTGAAGATGGGAGATTGAGAAGAAAGTACCTTGGATATTGATAAAACTTTTAATGGCCTTCTCTTGGTGAATGGCAAAGAGAAAATGAAAGGCCTTATAAGTGTATAAAGATGGAGATCAGCTTAGAGAATTTGGAAAAGTCTCTCTTTAGGCCAAAGTATTTTTTTCTTTGAGGCTGTTGAGACATTATTAAGATTATGGATTATTATGAAGATGAATTTCAAGAAACTTTGGCCCTTGGGGGAGCAGTAGAGTGGGAGCATATGATTACTGCTTGTTACCCATGTTACTTCTCTTGGCCCTGCAAAAAGAAGATGGAAAAAAAAATCTTACCTCTGATTCCTCATAGTGAACTTTGGAGAAATATCAGTTCACTGGCCTGAGATCAGTGGGTACAGAATTAAATTTAAGGATACTAAGAATGAATTTATTTTTACCAATAGAAGGCTGGCAACCTGAAATTTAAAGACCTGACTAGGATAATAAAAGGGTCTTTATATTTAGGGTTGTATTTATGTTCAGATTAGCTAAGCCAGCAGATGCTGCTGAGAATAGGAGTAAGATGTGTAATTTCACACTGCTTGACTTCTTAGCAACTACAGAGTTGCTTTAGCAACTAGTTTCATGAATATTTCTTTATGTAATGAATTGACTTTGTTTTAACATCACATTACTACTTGCATTAGATTATGTTATAACATCCACAAAATTATTGCTGAGAGTTTCTAATGCATATAAATCTATGAATTCTTAAAAAATCAGAAAATTGTTTAATTTCTGTGAAGATGAAAAATGCTTGCCCAATGAAAATTGGAAATCTGTTTAATCATTAAGCCTAGATTTGTAGTGTAAATTTACATGAGATTGAAAAAAATCTGCTCAGTTAAAAGGATAAATTTATAGCACATATGTATTTTCAGAGCAGTGTTGTGTTTTATTTCTTCTAATGAATCTGGGATAATTTTGTTATTTCTTATTTTGCCTTGCCTGTAGTCAGTAGAAAGAACTTGTCCTTCTTTTCAAGTGGTTTTATTTTGTGTTTATCAGATTTTCATTAACACTGGGATCATATTGTTGTGTCATTGTATCTAGAGGTAGTTTTTCTTATCTGCATAAACCAGTAAAAATGCTTTCTGACTCATTTAGTGTCTTCCTAACAATAGTGTGGGCTGTAAGCCCCATTCTGTTATTCTCTTGCTCTAGTATTAGTTAAGTAGGAGATTGTACAGACAACAGAAAATGTAAACTAGGAAATTCTAAACTCAAGGTAGGTGCGGGTAGGCTTCCATCTTGGCTCCCACCTACAAAGCCCTCCTTCTGCAAACAAATTTCTTTTTCTTTTTTTGAGACAGAGCCTCAAGCTGTCCCCCTGGGTAGAGTGCCGTGGTATTACAGCTCACAGCAACCTCCAACTCCTGGGCTCAAGCGAGTCTCTTGCCTCCACCTCCCAAGTAGCTGGGACCACAGGCGCCCGCCACAACGCCC
>CAUYTI010102689.1:0-50010 GCA_963575145.1 Galago senegalensis
GCTCACAGCAACCTCCAACTCCTGGGCTCAAGCGAGTCTCCTGCCTCCGCCCCCCAAGTAGCTGGGACCACAGGCGCCCGCCACAACGCCCGGCTATTTTTTGGTTGCAGCCGTCGTTGTTCGGCGGGTCTGGGCTGGGGATTTGAACCCGCCACCTTAGGTGTACGTGGCTGGCGCCTTAGCCAGTTGAGCTATAGGCACCGAGCCTCACCCTATGTTCTTATAGCATTTTGTTGGTTTGGTTCTTGGGGTCCTCCCAAATAATCAAAATTTGGAAACATAGGTTAGAGAATGCTATACAATAGCAAGAACAATGATAAGGAATTCAGTGAAACTGAGTTTGATTTCAAGTTCTGGTAAGACCACATTGGACATAAGCCCTTATAGACCCCATCTGAAGTCTATTTGTTAAGCAGAGTAAATAATTTCAAAATTTCACTATAGCTCCAAGAATCCTATTATCAGTCTAGGATTCTTGGAAGCTATGAATTTATGTTAAATTCTATGAATTTGTGTTATTTCCCCAAGGCTTACTGACACACAGACACTGTAAATTAACTCACCTCAGCTGGCCATATATATAACCTTTAATTATTTTGTGGTAATAACTAAGGGTTTTTATTTGGAATCATTTAGCTGTTTATACAGTTTATTAATACAGATGGTATTCCCCCCCCCCCAAATTACTCTATAAAAGGTAATTTTAAAAATGGTTACATTTTGGGGGGCAGCATCTGTAGCTCAGGGTAGGGCGCTGGCCACACACACTAAAGATGGCAGGTTGGAACCTGGCCTGGGCCAGCTCAAAAAAAAAAAAAAAACAACCAACAATGGCAACAACAACAAAAAAATAGCTGGGCATTGTGGCAGGAGCCTGCAGTCCCAGCTACTTGGGAGGCTAAGGCAAGAGAATTGCTTAAGCCCAAGAGTTTGAGGTTGCTGTGAGCTGTGACACCATGGCATTCTACCAAGGGTAACATAGTGAGACTGTCTCAAAAAAAAAAAAAAAAAAAAGTTACATTTTTAAAAACATGGAAAATAACACAACTACCACTAGAATGCAGATGCTCCTTTAGTTAACTTTTCTTGATCTTTGCAATTTTTAACATATAATCGGCCATTTATATACTTACACTTTGGCTTCCCTTAATATAACAAAAGCAATTTTATATAACCATTTTCACTATGATATGCTTCAAAGAAAAGTATCTATGCATATAATAGTAACCGTGTATCTACTATCAATATTTAATAATGTATTGTTATCATTTTTAAAAAATAAATTAAATGTTATATATGAGCTGAAGAAGATATCTCTCCTGACCTAATTTTATTTTAACAATGTTCTGAGCAGATAAATCTTAACTTCTTTAACCATCCCTTTATTTTCTGCTTTAAAAATACTATAATTGGCTCAGCGCCTGTGGCTCAAGCAGCTAAGGCGCCAGCCACATACACCTAAGGTGGGGGGTTCGAATACCCAGCCCGGGCCCGCCAAAACAACAATGATGGCTGCAACCGAAAAATGGCCAGGCGTTGTGGCGGGCGCCTGTAGTCCCAGCTACTTGGGAGGCTGAGGCAGGAGACTCGCTTGAGCCCAGGAGCTGGAGGTTGCTGTGAGCGTTGTGCCATGGCACTCTACCCAGGGGGATAGCTTGAGGCTCCGTCTCAAAAAAAAAAAAAAAAAAAATACTATACTTGATCTTAGCCAAAAGACTAAGAAGTGATTCTCCTTTGTAAACAATGCAGCAATTAACACCCCTGAGCTCACAATCTCTTTGAAAGTTTGGATAATTACCTTAAAATTTCTGGAAATAGTTAATTTGGAGTAAAAGACAAGAATATTTTGTGAGTTTTATTCACAGATAAATTGTTTCCCAAAAGATATGCAGGGCACTTTATAAATCATCAGCAATATATAATTTATTATAACAGACAATATTTGCCATGGCACTGTTTTGAATGTATATTTCTTTATTATTGGAGCTGAATTCTAACCTATCAATTAGATATAATGATAAGTCCTCTTTGTGAACTATTAATTCGTGTTTTTCTCTCTATTAATTTACTAGAATTAGTGCTTTTATCTTTTTAATAAATTCTCTATTTGCACTGTCCAATATGCCTTGGCAACCTGTGGCTATTTAAATTCAAATTAATAAATTAAAATTTCAGTGCACAAGCCACAAAAGTCACATTTCAAGTGTGTAACAGTCATGTGTGGCTAGCGAGCACCACATCAGACAGTGCACACAGAACATTATCACAGAAAAGTTCTAGGAGACAGAAAGTTCTACATAATACCAGGATTACTGCAAACACTAAAAATGTGTTTGACAGTTTTCTTATACAAAGATCTCTGAATATTAAACTCAAAGCATTGCTCATGATGTGGGAAAATTATTGTAGGGTAGACACCTAGTTACATAGTTTAGGCAAAGTTAAACTGCATAGAATCTTTACAAAAGCAAGCCAAGTTCCTCCTCAGAGGTAGACAGGTACCCCTTTAAAAGATTTAAGGCTTCGCTGAGTTCTAAGTCAGTTAGAAAAGCTCCTGTTCAGAATTAAGATTTGCAGCTAAAGTATGGCTAAAGGTATCTAGCAGGGAAGACTTATAGGACAGAGCAAACAATATACAGTGTAACTGTAAATTATGCACCAAGCATTTAAAAAACACACTTCTCAATCCTCTTCTGACATCGATCTACCTAGTCAAAGAATACTATCTTTGGGAATAGCAAAAAAAGCGAGACAGAATATAGTCTGGTAAGAGGTTTAAGTGCTTAAGAACATGATTCTAGAGTGAGAATGCTGGGGTTCAAATTCACTTTTGTCCCTTATTACCTATGTGATGCTGGAAAAATGTACTTGACGCCCCCTTATCTCTGTCTAAAAGGGATAATGTAGGGCTACTGAGAGGATTAAATGAATTATTTAAAATCACCAGGCACATACTAAGCTTTTAGTAAATGTTAACTATTACTTTTAGGCTACTCTTAAAGTTTGATCCTATTTCTCTAAGTTAAATACAGAGTGGTGTAGAGTTGGTCCCATCTCTGTGATTACAGTATTTAAAACAGTAAAAATCAGGTAACATTATTAAACATACTACATATTACATAAACTTTAAGGTTTTTTGGTAGCATTTTCACATATTTCACATTGTGTTACACAACAAAAACAGTTACAGTATTACTCTAGTTTTTAAGACAAATAAGACTCAAAGTCAGGCTCAGTGCCCATAGTACAGTGGTTACCTTGCTAGCCACATACATGGAAGCTGACAGGTTTGAACCTGGCCTGGGCCAGCTAAACAATGACAAGTGCAACAAAAAATTAGCTGGGCATTGTGGTGGGTACCTGTAGTCCCAGGTACTTGGGAGGCCGAGGCAAAAGAATCGCTTAAGCCCAAGATTTTGAGGTTGCTGTGAGCTGTGATGCCACTGCACTCTACCGAGGGCAACATAGTAAGACTCTGTCTCAAAACAAACAAAAAAATTTCCCATGTACTCTCAACAGTCTTTTCATCATAACAGCAGAAAAGTAGAAATAAATTTGCCAAGAATTTGATCAAACTTAGAATGGTAGTAACTTTATTATTATGTAAAATTATTCTGACTTGGAATTATAAGAAATCTCAATGTAGAAATCTTCCAGACCAGGGGTCCTCAAACTTTTAAAATAGGGGGCCAGTTCCCTGTCCCTCAGACCATTGAGGGCCAGACTGCGGACCAGATAAATGTCCTAGGCAGGCCGCATGTGGCCCGCGGGCCGTAGTTTGAGGACCCCTGTTCCACACCATTAAATAGCTGCTATAGAAAATTAATTTAATTAACGTAATGATCAAAACTCAAGGAGAACAACAAACGAAGAGAGGCAATGACAAAATAGACAGGAGACTCTAAAAGGAACATAGGAGAGCACTGGATAAACTCAAATCTTCCTATGAACAATCTGATTTGTGACTAATTTGACAACTACCTACAGAGAATATAATTTACAAAAGCCTAATGCATGGTATTCACTTTGATATTTGTCAAATAAGTGAATTACCAAATCACAAATTGCCAAAGCTTCCAGATCAGTTTTAGGAGTGAGAAACAAAAAGACTCTACCTTGTCAATAATGGACTGCATGTGAGATTTGTGAGACTGGTCTCCATAAAGCAAAGAGGACCATTGGTCTGGTGCAATTCGTAATCCTGCTTCCATAGCAATCTGCACTATCTGGGAGTCATGTTCTCGCCGTAGAGCTTCATAGGTTCTAAATTCTTCTTTCAGCTGCATCAAAGAAGAGTCTTCATCACGTTTGGTGACCTAGTAAGACACAAATAATCTCATATTAAGGTAAAAAAAAATGAGTTTATACTTCTTAAGAACATATGTCGGTAACATATTTTTTAATGTAACAAACAGATTTCTTTTAGCAACAATAACAAGATTAAAGTGAAATATGCTGCCTGCAAAACATTTTCCCCTTTATGGATGTCAACATTTTCTGGATAAGTCTTAAAGAAAGAATGAACACAAGTTGAGTATTCCTCATCTGAAATGCTTAGACTAGAAGTACTTTTGGATTACACATTTTTTTGAATTTTGGAATATTTGCATTATACAGTTGAGCATCTCTAATCTGAAAGTCTGAAATATTCCAATGAGCCTTCCTTTGAGTGTCACATGAGTGTTTAAAAAGTTTCAGGTTTTGAATTTTCAGATTAGGGATATCAACCTATTATGTGCTAGAGTGAAATCCAATGACTGCATAGACCTTAACAGATTTAACAGTTTAAAGTATATGTTTATCTGCATTTTTGAAAAGAAACAAAAAAATATTATTACATATTCCAAAAGATGTTATATTTCTTCTCCATAAATGTGTATTATGACTCATGGGCTTGCCTGGCATTGAGCTAGCTGGTATTGAAAATCGAACAGCTTCAGATGCTGGTGTGATTCTAATGATGACTAATTTGTACTTGGCTTACTTCTCCTTAGAGTTTTATAAGATGGGCCACCATCAGAAGGTGTAAGGTCGGAGATGCTGGACTAGAATAATCATAACGATAATAATACTTAGTAATAAATATAGCTAAGAATTTTTGAGTACTTAGCATGTACCAGCCAGTATTTTAAATTACCTCACACTGCTGCATTAACTGATTTAATTTTCTTAACTTGTCAAGGTTAATACTATTGTTACCACTCTGATAATATTTTTTTTTTTGAGACGGAGCCTCAAGCTGTGCCCCTGGGTAGACTGCTGTGTCATCACTCGCAGCAGTCTCCAACTCCTGGGCTCCAGTGAGTCTCCTGCCTCTGCCTCCCAAGTAGCTGGGACCACTGGTGCCCGCCACAACGCCTGGCTATTTTTTTGGTTGCAGCCATTATTGTTGTAAGGCGGCCCGGGCTGGATTCGAACCTGCCACCTTGGGTGTATGTGGCTGGCGCCTTAGCCACTTGAGCCACAGGCGCCGAACCCTGATAACATTTTTAAAGCAAGTTGGACTTAAGTCAAAGGCTTAACAAATCAAAAAAATTGATTAGTTCTAGCTTATGATCACCCATACCCCCATAATGTATTTTAGAATATATTTTGCCTTGTTAACCTTTTATTTCTGTAAGAACTCATATTTTCAGCTTGGCGCCTGTGGCTCAAGTGGCTAAGGCACCAGCCACATACACCTAAGGTGACAAGTTCGAATCCAGCCTGGGCCTGCCAAAACAACAATGACGGCTGCAACCAAAAAATAGCCAGGCGCTGTGGTGGGCGCCTGTGGTCCCAGCTACTTGGGAGGCTGAGGCAGGAGACTCGCTTCAGCCCAGGAGTTAGAGGTTGCTGTGAACTGTGATACCACAGCACTCTACCCAGGGGGATAGCTTGAGGCTCTGTCTCAAAAAAAAGAACTCATATTTTCCTAGTAGAAAATTCCTGTATTTTCCCTCTCACCAAAGAACTAGGGAATATTGTAGTCAGGATTTCTAGGTCACACTGATGTATTAAATTTGAAAATGAGTCAAGTGTGGAGGAAGTGCATGCCTGTAGTCCCAGTTACTGGGGAGGCTGAGGCAGAAGGATCACTTGAGCCCAGTACTTCAAGGCCAGCCTGGGCAACATAGCAAGATCCTATCTCTCTCTTTTTTTTTTTTTTTTTTTGAGACAGAGCCTCAAGCTCTCCCCCTGGGTAGAGTGCCGTGGCATTACAGCTCACAGCAACCTCCAACTCCTGGGCTCAAGCGAGTCTCCTGCCTCTGCCTCCCAAGTAGCTGGGACCACAGGCACCCGCCACAGTGCCTGGCTATTTTTTTTTGGTTGCAGCTGTCATTGCTGTTTGGCGGGTCTGGGCTGGGGATTCGAACCCGCCACCTTAGGTGTACGTGGCTGGCGCCTTAGCCGGTTGAGCTATAGGCGCTGAGCCTAATTCCAGTTTCTTACAGCAGGAGGCAGGAGAATTGCTTGAGCCCAAGAGTTTGAGGTTGCTGTGAGCTATGACAACGTGGCTCTTTACACAGGATAACAGAGTGAGACTCTACCTCAAAAAAAAAAAAGAAAACATTTTCGTTTCACATACAATATTAATGAGCCAGGCACATTATTAATGTTATTTTAATAAGCCATATGTATTGTGACATAAAAATTGAAACCATAAAAATGGATTTTTCATTGATATTATTGAAAATTGACTTTCTTTTTAACTACACTTTCTAATCTCAGCCTTTATGTTGATGTTTGGAGATTTCAGAATTACTTGAGGTGTTTTGTTTGCAAGGAATGGCCTATCACCTTTTGCAAATGTGCCTTGGCCTGAAACCAGCCATGAGCTAAAATGGGGCACCAGTAATCTAGTGGTTATTGATCCAAGATGTAATGTGCAGGAGCCTCACAGTGGTGGTATTTATCCTTGTTTGATTAATGACCCAATCATATTGAGGTTCCTAAAATTCATGTGTGCATGTACTATAGTAAATAGATTTTCTTTCAAATGACCAGGCCTTTTCTCATTTTGTTTCTCTTTAGAATCATGTATTTAATCAAAACACGTTGAAATTTATTTTCTTAACCTTTCTTTTATTCATCTTCATCTTTTCTTCTTTTTTTTTTTTTTTTGAGACGGCGTTTTATTATGTCACCCTTGGTAGAGTGCTATTATGTCACAGCTCACAGCAACCTCAAACCCTTGGGCTTAAGCAGTTCTCTTGCCTCAGCCTCCCAAGTAGCTGGGACTATAGGTGCCTGCCACAATGCCCAGCGATTTTTTTGTTGCAGTAGTCATTGTCGTTTAGCTGGCCTGGGCCAGGCTCAAACCTACCAGCCTTGTTGTGTGACTGGCACCGTAACCACTGTGCTATGGGCACTGAGCCGCCTTCTTTTTTTCTTTTTCTTTTTTTTTTTTTTTGAGACAGAGCCTCAAGCTATTCCCCTGGGTAGAGTGCCGTGGCATTACAGCTCACAGCAACCTCCAACTCCTGGGCTCAAGCGAGTCTCTTGCCTCCACCTCCCAAGTAACTGGGACCACAGGCACCCGCCACAACGCCCGGCTATTTTTGGGTTGCAGCCGTCATTGTTGTTTGGCGGGTCCGGGCTGGGGATTCGAACCCGCCACCTTAGTTGTATGTGGCTGGTGCCTTAGCCGGTTGAGCTATAGGCGCCGAGCCCGCCTTCTTTTTTTCAAGTGTTTTACCTCCCTTTCACCTTTTGGCTTACAGGCTTTTTGAAAAACCCATCTTAAGGCTGGGTGTAATGGCTCACACCTGTAATCCTAGTACTCAGAGAGGCCGAAGTTGGTGGGTTCGAGAGCAGCCTGAGCCAGAGTGAGACACCTCCTCCACCCCCCAGCCCCACCCCCATCACTAAAAATACCTGGGCATTGTGGTAGGTGTCTTTAGTCCCAGCTACTCAGGACCCAGAGACAAAAGAATCACTTGAACCCAAGTTTTTAAGGTTGCTGTGAGCTGTAACACCATGGCACTTTACTGAGGGTGAGAAAGTATGACTGTCTCAAAGGGAAAAAAAAAACATCATCTAATTTTTTTTTTTTTAATTGAGACAGAGTCTCACTTTGTCACCCTGGGTAGAGTGCTGTAACATCACAGCTCACAGCAACTTCCAGCTCTTCAGCTTAAGCAATTCTTTTGCCTCAGCTTCCCAAGTACCTGGGACTACAGGTGCCCGCCACAACCCCTGGCCATTATGTTTTGTTTTTTTATTTAACAGGCTTGGGCCGAGTCGGATCCTACCAGCCCCAGTGTGTGTCCCTGGCACCCTGACCACTGAGCTATACGCACCAAGCCTCCTCATCTAATGTTTATCTGTGGGAAAAATTTTACCTTACTTATCTCATGCTAACATACACCAATATGTTGTCTCTCGGAGAGAACTTTGAATATTCTCTCTACAATTTAGGAACTCATGCTGGGCAAGCATGCTGTTTCCTTCACGTGCTCCATTTCCACTCTTACTTGTCAGTGCAGTCTAGATTACTAGCCATTACTTCCCAAAACAAGTTTTTGTCCCCCCCCCTTATGCTTTTATTCCTTTATTCTTTATCCTGAAATGTTGTTTACTTCTTAGTGAATTATTACACACTTTTTAAGGTTGAGCTTCACCCTCACCTTCAATTTTTATAAACTCTTCTTCCTGCGATGTATTTTTGTGATACTTTTCATTTGTTTGTAGAAATGCTGTATTGTTTATTCTTATTATGCAGCACATTATGTAAAGTAGGTAATGAATTTTAAGAAATTACGCCCATTTTTGATTTAACCTTCTGACATGTATTAGTTTTATAAATATTTAATTGATTGAGGTTTTAGTGAAAGAGCAATGATGATTTTTATTTAAAAAAGAGTTAAGTCAGGCACAGTGGCTCATGCCTGTAATCCCAGCATTGTGGGAGGCTGAGGAGGGAGAATTGCTTGAGCTCATGGGTTCGAGATTTGCCTGAGTGAGAATGAGACCCTAACTCCTAAAAAAATGGAAAAATCCAGCCTGTCCCTGTGGTGAGTGTCTGTAATGCCAGCGGCTTCTGGATGCTGAGGCAGCGGGATGCCCACAGCCAGAGTCCAAGGTTGCAGGGAGTTATGACGCCCTTGTACTCTACTCAGGGCATAGGGTGGGACTCTGTCTCAACAACAACAGAAAAAGAGTTAATATACTAAGTAATTCTACTTTGCAGTTCTTGATGTTTGAATTATACAAAGATCCAGGAAAATACAATTTTATGTTTCTTGGAGGAAATTTTTACATAAGTGATTGTTTATATGATCTGAGAGAGAATGTTTTATTTACTTAGCAGGTCTTCTTTTATTATACTAATTTATGCCTCTCATTAGACTGTTTGCAATTTGAGTTGTAGGATTTTGGTGCCCATTTCTTATATTCATTAACTTTTATTTTTTCACTAGTTATATGTAATTTGTGGTATGTGTCCATTTTATTTGATTACTCTTTGTTTTTGAACGTGTTTTGAGAGAATAGATTCTAACAGTAATGAAGGTAGAGTCTCAGATTGTTTTTATAAGTAGCTGTTATCCGTCTTACTTATATTTTATATACCTTGTATGTTTTAGCCAAGCTAGTCTTTATGGGAAACGCAGAAGTCAGAAAGAGGAAGATGAGCAAGAAGATCTTACTAAGGATATGGAAGACCCCACACCTGTACCCAACATAGAGGAAGTAGTACTTCCCAAAAATGGTTTGTATTCTTTTGCATGAGAGTGTTAGATGTAATTTAATCATTCGCAGCAGTGCCATGGGATGAGTTGCTTCTTGCTGTGTGTCCATAGGTCTCATCTTTCAAAAAAGAATAGACTCCCCCTATTAATGTTAACTTTTAGAAATTTCCTCTTCCTTAATAATGTGATATACTTTTGCCTATGCCTTTACTGAGAAAACATACTAAGTGTAACCAAAAAATTCTCTAAATGTATTAGTAATATAGTAGATCCTCCATACATAGTTGACCATCTCCTTACATTAACCACCTCCTCAAGTTGACCTAATTTTCATAAACTGAACGTGCATCATATATGCTCAGTGCAAGACTAATCTGTGTATATTTACCACCTCTATAAGTTGTATCTTTTTTTTTTTTTTTTTGGAGACAGAGTCTCACTGTGTCACCCTGGGTAGAGTGCCGTGGCTCATTGCAACCTGAAACTCTTAGGCTCAAGAAATTCTCTTGTCTCCCAAGTAGCTGGGATTATAGGTGCCTGCCACAATGCCCAGCTATTTCTTTGTTGCAGTTGTTTAGCTGGCCCGGGTTGGGTTCGAACCCACCACCCTCAGTGTATGTGGTTGACACCATAACCACTGTGCTCTGGGCACCAAGCCTTTAAGTTGTATCTTGACCAGTTGGACTGCGACACACAGTATTTATTTATCCCCTATAAAATTTATTCTCTATCTTCACCAGTTGAATCTACTCTATACCAGTGGATGTTAGATGTAGGCCTTGTCCCTTAGTTATATTATTCTTTTCTATAGTATAAAGAATAGTATAGTATAAGTATAGTATAGTATAGTATAGTATAAGTCGTTCTTTCATGTTTTATTACCACCGCGTGTTGGCCTAATGTCCTATTGCGTATTGCTTGTTACAGTTTTTTTTTCCTACATGAAAGGCTGGCATATCCTACAATTACTGAAAAATTTTAGTGTTAATCCAGACATGATGGCCCAAAGGAAAAAATTGAAATAGCTGCCATTGAACAAAAAGGTTGATCTTCTACATTTTCTGCTGCTGGAAAGCAGCAGCCAGTAAAAGGCAGCAGAATATTTTGGTGTTAATAAGACCACAATTAGCAACATCCAGAAACATAAACAGGAGTACTTGGAGAGATATGGTAAAGAATACAAAGATCTACAACAGAAAAGGAGGAAAACTTCCCTGGATGAAGACAGTGAAGCCACTTTAAGTTGGTTCAAACAGATCTAAGAAATTGTTAAACTATTTTTTAGGGGTGACAGATTTCTAAGCATCAATCAAGTGATTGGTTTGAGAAAATTAAACTTTTATAGGAGATCTCTCTGGAAGTCTTGTGTGGTGAATCCAGGGAAGTTCCAAGAGAGTTTGTGGAAGAGACTCCAAGAAGTGGATGTCTGGCATCTGATAATGCAGTTGAAGTCATTTTCTGTGGAAAAGTGCCCAGCTATGCTGAGTGGTTGTTGAGAGTGCTTTCTTCACTTAAGTTTGTGATTAAGAATAGGAAACAGGCTCGGCGCCTGTGGCTCAAGTGGCTAAGGCGCCAGCCACATACACCTAAGGTGGCGGGTTCGAATCCCCAGCCCGTACCCCCCAAACAACAATGACGGCTGCAACCAAAAAATAGCTGGGCGTTGTGGCGGGCGCCTGTGGTCCCAGCTACTTGGGAGGCGGAGGCAGGAGACACGGCTTGAGCCCAGGAGTTGGAGGTTGTTGTGAGCTGTGGAGTCACAGCACTCTACCCAGGGGGACAGCTTGAGGCTCTGTCTCAAAAAAAAAAAAGAAGAGGAAACAGACCAAGATCTACTCTTTTTTGTAGACAGAATGATTAACCCATGGAAAGCAGTAAATATATTGATTTTGTATGGTACAACATGCATGATTTTTACTGTATTTTGATTATGATTTCATATGATATTCTCTAGTAACAGCTGACGAGGAAATTAAAGTACATGTTACATATCAGTATAGTAGGCCTAGATTTGGTACAGTCCATAGGTTTTAAATTTGTTGAGTTTTAATTTCAATAGAATCAATATTTATATATAAAAAAGTAGAATATTGCCAGATGTGGAGGCTCATGCCTATAATCCCAGCACTTGAGATGCCAAGGCTAGTGGATTGCCTGAGTTTACGAGTTTGAGACCAGCCTGAGCCAAAGTGAGACCTCGTTTCTTTTTCTTTTTTTTTTTTTTGAGACAGAACCTCAAGCTGTCCCGCCTGGGTAGAGTGCAGTGACATTACAGTTCACAGCAACCTCCAACTCCTGGGCTCAAGCGAGTCTCCTGCCTCCTCCTCTCAAGTAGCTGGGCCTATAGGTGCCCACCACAACAGCCAGCTATTTTTTTGTTGCAGTTGTCATTTTTGTTTTAGCTGGCCCAGACTGGGTTCGAACCCACCAGCCTCAGTGTATGTGGCCAGTGCCCAACCCACTGAGCTATGGGTGCTGCCCTGTACTCTTAAATTTTAATAATTATGAGTACAAAATACATTAAAACCCTCTTAAGATGACTATTCAAGGGACTATAACAAACTGTTAATATATGGAGGTAGTTGACATAAGGAACTAGGCCTATTGTAGTGATCCATACATGTGATGCATGCCTGGTCCATGAAAATTATTTGGTCAACTTAAGTATGTGGTCATTGTAGGAAACTGATCAACAATGAAAGTAGTGTGTTTGTGTTTATATAGGGTATATGTGATGTTTTGATACAGGCATAAACTGTTAAATTATATCTCAGTAATTTGGGTATCCTTTACCTTAGATATTATTTCTTAGTGTTAGGATCCTATCAATTCATTTCTTTCATTTATTGATTTATATTTATTTCTAGTTGTTTTATAGCATACTCTAACTGGTTGATTATAATCACTTTGTTGTGCTGTCAAATACTCTTCTATCTCAGTATTTTTGCATCCATTAACCATCCTCTGCTTTATCCCCTTCTCTTTTCCTGCCCTTTAATAATTGTTATTCTAGTCTTTGTCTGCATGAGATCAGGTGGCTTTATTATTTAATTCCCAGACATGAGTGAGAACCTGTAAGGGTTGCCTTTTTTTTTTTTTTTGGTTTGGGATACATTGAAGATACAAAGAATTAGGTTACACTGATGGGGGTTGTTTGGTAAAATCCCTCTTGAAGGTTTGCCTTTTTGTGTTTAGCTAATTTCACTTTTAACATAATCCATTTATATTTCCGACAATTTATGTATTTTATTTTGTGCTGCTGTGTGTTACCTGGTCATAGCCTAAATCACTAAGGGTAATGATGACAAAAATGCAAGCAAAGTACCCCAGCAGTTCTTGAGCTGAGGCTGAAGGGAGACAATAGAACAATGCAGCATCAGAATTAGTGCTTGAGGAAATAAATGAGCACAAAGTTGAATACCTTAGAGTAAGTAAAATTTTTATCTTGAGGGCAAAAATTCTTTGAGATAGAGCTGGTCTTACTGTGTTGCCTAGGCTGGAGGGCAGTGGCAACATCATAGCTCTCTGCAACCTCAGAGTTCCTGGGCTCAAATGATCCTCCTTCCTCTGTCTCCCAAGTAAACTGGGATTTACAATGCCTGGCTAACTTCAGAAACTTTTTTTTCGTAGACATGGGTCTTGCTATGTTTCTCAGGCTCGTCTCAAACTCCTGGCTTCAAGTGATCCTCCAGCTTTATCCTCCTAAAGCACTGTTATTATAGGCTTGAGCCAACTTGTTTAGTCTCAGAGCAATTTTAAGATACTACATTACCCATGAAAACCTCAAGTAGACCTACGAGTAATCAAGGTTTAGTTACCGAAATAATAGGGAATACTGAGAAAATAAGCTAAATTGTAGAATAAACACAGGTGAAGAGGTTGGTTTAAAAAGCAGGAAAATTGAAGTAAAATTGTAAGGCAAAAGAATGAAAATGTAAAATATGAAAAAAAATTGGTGTGAAAGATCCAGAATTTGAAAATCTATCTTCTATGAGTTTTACAAGTAGACAGTAGAGGGCATTATGGGAGGAAATATCAAAAAAGTAATAGAAAATTTATAAGAACTGAAGTGAAACCTGAGTGTTAAGATTTAAAGGACCTTATCCGGATAATAGAAGAAAAATGACAGCATTTAGTTCTCTTAAACTTAAGTTTAAGGACTTTGAGTAGAAATTAAACGTAGAAGTATCAGTTTTTCTTGGTGATTTATGTTCTTTGAATCTCACACAGTGTCTCAAACATTTATTTTATCTTTCATTAACTTCATATCATTTCATATTTGCATTTATTACTTCATTTTTTTTATGGTATAAAGCATAAATTTGATTTCACATTTCTTCTGTGTAAAATTTAGAAACTATGGCTCATGTTCCTTCAAATACCTTCCTGGGAATTGATTAAAATTATACTGAATTCATAGATTAATTTAGGGGAGAACTGCAGACTTTTTTCTCTGCCATAAGTAATGGCATACTTCTACCTTTTTTTTTTTTTTTTTTTTTTTGAGACAGCACCTCAAGCTGTCCCCCTGGGTAGAGTGCTATGGCATCACAGTTCACAGCAACTTCCAACTCCTAGGCTCAAGCAAGTCTCCTGCCTCAGCCTTCCAAGCAGCTGGGACCACAGGTGCCAGCCACGACGCCCGGATATTTTTTGGTTGCAGCCGTCGTTGTTTGGCGGACCGGGCTGGATTCGAACCCGCCACCTTAGGTGTATGTGGCTGACGCCTTAGCCATTTGAGCCATAGGCGCCGATCCCATACTTTTACGTTTATCCACCTTTTCTTTTATATTCTTTTTTTTTCTTGAAGTTTTTGGCCGGGGCTGGATTTGAACCCGCCACCTCCAGCATATGGGGCCAACGCCCTACTCCTTTGAGCCACAGGCTCCGCCCTTCTTTTATATTCTTGAAGAGTTTTAAAATTTTCTCCATAAATTGCTTTTTGGTATTTTTTGTTGTATTGATTCTAGATAAATATGTAGATACAAAGAGAATTGATTCTTAGATAAATTACTTTTATTTATTTATTTTTATTTTTATTATTTTTTTGAGACAGAGCCTCAAGCAATCACCCTGGGTAGAGTGCCATGGCATCACGCTCACAGCAACCTCCAACTCCTGGGCTCAAGCCAGTCTCCTGCCTCAGCCTCCCAAGTAGTTGGGACTACAGGCGTCTGTCACAACACCTGGCCTTTTTTTTTTTTTTTTGGGTTGCAGCCATCATTGCTGTTTGGTGGGCCCGGGCTGGGGATTCGAACCCACCACCTTAGGTGTATGTGGCTGGCGCCTTAGCCACTTGAGCCACAGGCGCCGAGCCAGAGGTACACTATTAAATGAGAACAGGCGAGTGCTAAGGGATTAGCACACAATGGTTAACATTTAGATAGTATTATAACCTTCAGGATATATTTTTATGTCTACTGGGTGAATAGTTCTTAATTTATCTAAACAGAATGAGTGGCACAGAAATGGGAATCAAAACAAATGCACTAGAAACTTATTTCAGAAGGTTTTGGGAAAGGTATTTAAAGATTCTCTTCATATTTTGTTCTTATTATTTTCTGTATTTTATGATAAAAAATATATCTGGATAATTAATCACAGGTTATAATATCTTAGGTTAAGTGTAAATCTTTCACAGCTGAGCTTATGATATTTACATGAAAGTGAATAGTGAATGGAG
This sequence comes from Galago senegalensis, assembly GCA_963575145.1. Classification (NCBI taxonomy): domain Eukaryota; kingdom Metazoa; phylum Chordata; class Mammalia; order Primates; family Galagidae; genus Galago; species Galago senegalensis. The sequence goes on from CAUYTI010102689.1 coordinate 15,355, forward strand.
TTGAAGTTAGGTGCGTGTATTTTTCAATTATGTCCTGATGTGCTTTTTTCTTTCTTCTTCTTTTTTGGAGAAAGAGTCTTATTATGTCACCCTCGGTAGAGTGCTGTGGCATCACAGCTCACAGCAACCTCCAACTCTTGGGCATAAGCGATTCACTTGCCTCAGCCTCCCAAGAAGCTGGTACTATAGGCACCTGCCACAATGCCTGGCTATTTTTTGTTGGCAGTTATCATTGTTGTTTAGTTGGCTCAGGCTGGGTTCAAACCCTTCAGCCTCAGAATATGTGGCTAGCGCTGTAACCACTGTGCTACAGGTGCCGAGTACGATGTGCCTTTTTCTTAAAAACAAATAGAACTTTCCTCCTAAAACATGGTTCTGTTTTTTTCTTCTAGTGAACCCAAAGAAAGATAGTGAAAATACACCTGTTAAAGGAGGAACTGTAGCGGATCTAGGTAAGTACCAAAAATAATCTGTCCACTGGTCTGTTTTTTCTCTTGAATTTATCAGTTCCTTTTTACTGAGTGTTGTTGCTTTCCATTACAATGCCTTATGCTTTTATAATTGTTTCTTTCTTTCTTTATTTTTTTAAAATTAGAGATGGCTTTTGTTGTCATGCTGGAGTATAGTGATGTGATCATATCTCACTGCAGCCTCAGTCTTCTACGTTTATATGCTTATGTATGGGCTTTTTCTTGTTTTAAACGAAAAAAAAAAGAGACATGGGGTCTGTCTCTTTTGCCTAAGGTGTAGTGCAATGGTACAGTCATAGATCATTGTACCCTTGATCTTCTGGGCTCCTTTGATCCTCAAGCCTCAGTCTCCTGAGCAGCTAGGACTCCAAGCACATACCACCATGCCTGGCTAATTTTTATTTTATGGAACAGACAGGGTCTCTCTGTATTGTCTGGCCTGAATTTAAACTCCTAGCCTCAAGCAGTCCTCTGGCTTCCCAAAGTACAGAGATTATTAGCGCAAGTTATCATACCCAGCCTCATTTTTTTGTTTTCCTTTTCTTCCTTTCCATCCTTCCTTTTCTTTCCTCCTTTCCTTCCCTTCCTTCCCTCCCTCTCTTCCTTCCTTCCCTTCCTCCCCTCCCTCCCTGCCTTCCTGCCTTCCTCCTTATCATCCTGGATAGAGTGGCATGGTGTGTTAGCTCACAGCAACCTCCTACTGTGGCTTAAATGATACTCTTGCCTCACTTTTTCTATTTTTAGTAGAGACGGGGGTGGGGTGGTCTCACTGAGGCTGGTCTCAAACATGTGAGCTCAAGCAATCCCTGGCCCTAGCCTGTCAGAGTGTTAGGATTACAGGCCTTAGCCACCACACCGTCTTGTCTTTTCTTTTTGTAGAGGAAATCTGACTGTGTTACCCAGGCTTATCTCTAAGACTTTGCTTCAAATGATCCTTCCACGTGATCCTCCTGAGTTGGTGGGATTATAGGATCAAGCCACTCCACTATACCCAGTTGCTATGCTTACCAAGACAGGATATTATCTATGGCTATCTTTAGTACCATTGTGATTTGGTTTGCTACCTTGTTAGGAATTTTAATTTTCTACCATCCATTGGTTCTAGTACGTGATCTTTGCCTCTTAGACTATGGTGTTTTCCTATAGTCTGGCAAAGCAGTCTAGCAAAGATGGTAATGTTACACTTGAATTGAATTGTTTCATTTTTAAAGAAACAGTTCTAATTAAAGTACTTTAAAAAAAATCTCTGGGCAGTGCCTGTGGCTCCACATACCAAGGGTGGCGGGTTGGAACCTGGCCCTGGTCAAATTGTAATGAAAAATAGTCGGGCATTGTGGCAGGTTCCTGTAGTCCCAGCTGCTTAGGAGGCTGAGGCAAGAGAATTGCCTAAGCCCAGGAGTTGGAAGTTGCTGTGGGCTGTGATGCCACAGCATTCTGCCCAGGTTGACAGCTTGAGGCTCTGTCTCACAAAAAAACAAACAAACAAACAAAAAAAAACAAAACCGAAAATTTAAAATTAGCTGAGTGTAGTTGCACTCATCTTTAGTCTCACCTCCTTGTTACATTTAGGCAAGAGTATCACTTAAGTCTAGGGGTTAGAGGCTACATTGAGCTATGTTCAAGCCAGTCACATCCTGGAAAAAATTAGTCCCTATGCAAAGTTTGACTCTTGTTGGTAATTAGTATTTTATTTTCTTCACATCGTGTATCTCTTCACATCCTGTGCCTGTTGGGAAGTATTTGTTGCTAACTTACACATCAAACATCAGTGTCCATCTCTATTGCATGATACCAGGTATCTTTCTCCATGTGTTTGGACTTTACTATTAAACCATGTTGATGGCTCTGTTTTATTAATGAGGAAATGGAGATTTGAAGAGATTCAGTAACATCTTTCCAAGTATTTGGCTGTTAAGTTGCAGAATGCATATTCAGGTCCTGTACTACCTCAGCTTTATTGCCAGTGCTTTGTATAGCTGCACTCTACTCTTGTGCTGTGCTTATTTCTCTCAGCCTTGTTCCTGCTCACAGTGGCTTTCTTTGGATTTTGTAAAGTCATCAAGCTGATCCTGACTGAAACCCTTTGATCTAGTTGCTTCCTGTCTGTGGAACTCAGGCTGTGTCTTTCTCATCTCATGTTTCAGCTTAAATGTTATCTTTTCAGAGAGATCTCTCTCTTTACTTCCTCTGAAGGGCTTACTTACCTAATCCTTCTTTAATATGTTACTTTATTTTTTTCTCTTTACAGAGTTTTCTGCATGCAATATATTTTTGTTTATTTTTATTATGTCCCCTGCCAGTTTTAACTGGAATGTAAAATCCATGCAGGCAGCATTTGGACAGTGTCACTCTTTAAAATGGAGTTGAATGTTTGAATGTTAGTCCCTATTGTAGTCCCTATTGCCTGTTGAAATAGTAAATTTTTTTTTCTATCCTCTAAGTATTGGTATACTTTTATTTCTTTTTGTAGTTTTTTGACAGGGCTGAGTTCGAACTGTCCTAATAGTAACTATTCGGTATATCCTTAATGTTAAATTCCCAGATTCCAGCTCTCACACCTATAATCCTAGCACTCTGGGAGGCTGAGGCGGATGGATCGCTTTAGCTCAAGAGTTCAAGACCAGCCTGAGCAAGAGTGAGACCCTGTCTCTTAAAAAAAGGAAAAGATAACTGGGCATTGTGGTGGGTACCTATATTCCCAGCTACTCAGGAGACTGAGGCAAAAGGATCATTTGAGCCCAAGAGTTTGAAGTTGCTGTGAGCTGTAACGTCACAGCACTCTACCTGGGGTGACAAAGTGACATTCTGTCTCAAAGAAAAGGCCAGGCACGGTGGCTTAGTCCTATAATCTTAGCACTCTGGGAAGCCAAGGCAGGTAGATTGCCTGAGCTCATCAGATCGAGACCAGCTTGAGCCAGAGCAAGACCTGATCTCTATAAAAATAGCTGAGTATTGTGCTGGGTGCCTGTACTGCCAGCTACTTGGGCGGCTGAAGCGAGAGAATTGCTTAAGCCCGAGGGTTTGAGGTTACTGTGAGCTGGGATGCCATGCTACTCTACCAAGGGCAACAAAATGAGACTCTGTCTCAAAAAAAAAAAAAAAAATTTTTTTTTCTCCTCCAGATTCCATTCAGAATTTTTAGGTTCTATACATAAATAGTCAACCACATTTGGCTGTTGGGCTATAGATTTCCAGCTAGCTTTTCTAATCAGCTTTTTAATTAGCTTTTCTTTTGGACAAAATCTCTTTCTGTCACTCAAGCTGGAGTATAGTGGCACAGTCATCATTCATTACAGTCTCAAATTTGTAGGCACAAGCAATTCTCCTGTCTCAGGCTCAGGCTGCCTGGAAGCTCTGACTATAGGCACATGCCACCATACCTGGCTAATTTTTTTTTTTTTTTTTTTTGAGACAGTCTTACTGTGTTACCCTTGATGGAATGCCATGACATCACAGCTCACAGCAACCTCAAACTCTGGGCTTAAGCAGTTCTGTTGCCTTAGCCTCCCAGGTAGTTGGAACTACAGGCGCCCGCCACAATGCCTGGCTATTTTTTTGTTGTAGTTGTCGTTGTTTTAGCAGGCCCAGGCCAGGTTTGAACCAGCCAGCCCCAGTGTATGTGGCCTGTGCCCTAGCCACTGAGCTACAGGTGCTGAGCCCACAACTGGCTAATTTTTTAGTATTTTGTAGAGACGAAGTTGATCTATGTTGCCCAAGCTAGTCTTGAATTCCTCACCTCAAGTGATCCTTTCATCCTGGCCTTCCAGAATTGCTTTTCAAATAGGTTTTTGGCACTATGTATTGAATAAATACATAAATGAAAGAAGGACTTCCCTTTTTTAAAAAAAAGAGGTGGGTTCTCATGTTCCCCAGGCTGGACTCCAGTTCCAGGACTCAAATGATCCTCTGGAGTAGTTAGGACTATAAGCCCATGCTTTATCCCGTATCCTAATAATGTTCTTTTTGAGCTTTATGTTATAGTCCCTACCAAGGGTCATACTAATAATTAAAAACTTAAATGTTACAGCCATGTAATTATTTGCTCAGTAATTTCTTACCCTTTCTATAGTGGCGCTTTTGGGTTTTGTTATAGAAATCAACTGCCTGGCTTAAATTTTACATATGTTTTCTCTTGGTCTTTGCAAGGTGCAAACCATTAGGTTTTTAGTCTTCTCAGAAGTTACTAACACTCTTTTTAGGACTTGTCTGCAGGGATTTCACTTTTCTTTACTATTCATTCTTTAATTCATTTCCTCTAGAACCCAAATTGTCATTATTTTATTGCACCAAATGGAGGGAGACAAAAACTCTATAATCAAGTTCCTTACCTGTTATTAAATAAGATGATGACTATGATGTTAGTTTAAGCAGTAATTAATTTGAATTCCCTGTTGGAAATTTTAAATGATCTTTGCTTTGAATTTTTAATCACCCCTGTGCTTTTGTGTAAAAAAGGCTAACTTACTGAATTATTTAGGGCGATTTTTGCTTTAATAATGCTCTTCTTTATTTCTTTTCTCTGTCCTATGTCAGTCCTTAGATCACAAAGTCCACTAATCCAAACAGCATTTAATTGTTTTTAAAATAAATTATGTGTTTCAATTTTGCAGATGAGCAAGATGAAGAAACAGTGACAACAGGAGGAAAGGTAATGATTTAGCTAGATGTAGTATGAGAGAACTTGTTTATTGTGAGGTAGAAACACACTTAATTGGAAATATCCTCAGTAATCTTCTGTTTTAAAACCTTCTTGATTTTCTAATTTTTTTTTTATATTAGTTGTATCAAGTTTTATTTATTTTTTTATTGTTGGGGATTCATTGAGGGTACAAGAAACCAGGTTTCACTGATTGCATTTGTTAGGTAAAGTCCCTCTTAGAATCATGTCTTGCGGCTCGGCACCTATAGCTCAACCGGCTAAGGCGCCAGCCACGTACACCTAAGGTGGCAGGTTCAAATCCCCAGCCCCGCCAAACAACAATGACGGCTGCAACCAAAAAATAGCCGGGCGTTGTGGCGGGCGCCTGTAGTCCCAGTTACTTGGGAGGCGGAGGCAAGAGACTTGCTTGAGCCCAGGAGTTGGAGGTTGCTGTGAGCTGTAATGCCACGGCACTCTACCCAGGGGGACAGCTTGAGGCTCTGTCTCAAAAAAAAAAAAAAATCATGTCTTGCCCCCAAAAGGTGTGGAACACACCATGACCCCACACCCCCCCTCTGCTATTCCCTTCCCCATCCCTCCCTCCTTCTTCCTCTCTCTGCTCTCCCCTTCCCCGGCCCCTACTGTTCCATTAATTGTCCTCATATCAAAATTGAGTACATAAGATTCTCGCTTTTCCATTCTTGTGATGCTTTACTAAGAATAACGTGTGGGTCTTCCGTCCATGTTAATCCAAAGGCTATTAAGTCTCCATTTTTTTTAATGACTGAATAGTACTCCATGGTATACATAAGGCAGTTCTTAGTAATAAAAACAAAGCTGGAGGCATCACCGTACCAGATTTTAGGCTGTACTGCAAAGCCATAGTGATCAAGACATCATGGTACTGGCACAAAAATAGAGACACAGACATTTGGAATCGAATATAAAACCAGGAAATGAAACTAACATCTTACAACCACCTAATCTTCGATAAACCAAACAAGAACATACCTTGGAGGAAAGACTCCCCATTCAATAAATGGTGCTGGGAGCACTGGATATCCACATGTAAAAGACTGAAACTGGACCCACTCCTTTCCCACTCACAAAAATTGATTCAAGATGGATAAAGGACTTAAATTTAAGTCATGAAACAATAAAAATCATCAAAGAAAGTATAGGAAAAACAGTGGAAGATATTGGCCTGGAGAGAGACTTCATGAAGAAGACTGCCACGGCAATTGCAACAACAACAAAAATAAGTAAATGGGCCTTAATGAAACTGAAAAGCTTCTATACAGCTAAGGAGACAACAACTAAAGCAAACAGACAACCTACACAATGGGAAAGGATATTTGCATATTTTGAATCAGACAAAAGCTTGATCAGTAGGATCTATAGAGAACTCAAATTAATCCAAATGAAAAAGCCAACAATCCATGTATAATGGGCAAGAGACATGAATAGAACCTTCTCTAAAGAAGACAGACAAATGGCTAATAAACATATGAAAAAATGCTCATCTTTTTGTTTTAATACTTCCCCAAATACTTGTCTTCTTTGGTCCCCAAGTTTTGTGAGAAGAAATTTCCATTTTCCTGGGTAGTATAACTCATGCTGTAATTTCTGGTTTCATAATCCCCTGGTTTCAAGTTAATAACCAGAGCTTACCATAGTGTCCTAGATGTTATCCTACAGTGCAGATGAGCAAGGACCATGGCATGCCTAGATTTTCTCATTGCTTTTTCTATTGGTGTAGCCTTAATCCACAGTGGATAAAGTGTTTGAATCATGCACCTGAATGTTCTTGGGGCATATAGTCAGATACTTCCTGCTTTTATTAGTTCTGCTGTAAAGATGTTAATTATTATGTTGTTGGAAGGTATTAGATTTAAGATAGAACTTTATTTTTATAAATAAGTGACCCATTTTTTTAATTCATGCTTTCAAGTTTGTGTTAATCAGTGTAATTTACCCCAATCATCTGTTTTTATTTAAAAAATTTTTTTTGGAAATGAGGTCTTGCTCTCTTTCCCAGGCTGGTCTCAAGCAGTCCTCCCACCCAGGCCTCTCAAAGTGCTGGGATCACAGGTATAAGCCATTGTACGCCCTCCCTCCCCATATACTTGAAATAACTTCCTTAATAGGAAGGAAAATAGATTTTTTTATTCATTGAGACAAGGAAATGCCCCACATTGACATTTTATTGTTTTATATACATTCAGGGAATCAACATATTCACAATAGGATTTCTAGCAAAAGTATTTTAACAAATTCTTTATCTTTTTTTTGAGACAGAGCCTCAAGCTGTCCCCCTGGGTAGAGTGGCATGGCATCACAGCTCACAGTCTCTTGCCTCAGCCTTCCAAGTAGTTGGGACCACAGGTGCCCACCATAACACCCGGCTATTTTTTGGTTGTAGCTGTCATTGTTGTTTGGTGGGCCTGGGCTGGATTCAAACCCGCCACCTTTGGTGTACACGGCTGGTGCCTTAGCCACTTGAGCCACAGGTACCGAGCCAACAAATTCTTATGCATGTGGCTTGTCACCTGTAAATTATTCTTATATTCTTCTTTAGTCAAAAAGCTGCTTATTAATGAACATTATATTTGTACAAAGTTGTCATTATTCAGTGTAAATAGAGGCCAAAATAGACGGTAAAAATAATTTGCTCCTAAGATTTTGTTTTAATGTCAGGGACAGGAGGGGTTAAACCATGTAGAAGTCTATTATGTAACTTAAATGTTAATGGATTAGTGGTAGCTACTCTGATAACCCCGTCTCATAATTTCATTCTGCTTGTTTCCCAATTGAGATGATTAAACCTTAAGACTGTTGGCCTTCATTAATTGTAATGCAGGCCTTGTCCTAGGTTTCTTGAATAAAGGCATTTTTATGTGTGTTCTAATTGATTTGTAAAGCTTTCCTCTCATAAATACATTAATATCCAACCAAAATAAAGATATTAGCCCTGAGAATATTTTTTTGCCAGCTTCTCTGATTTGGAAATAAAAATGGTTACCTTTGTTGTCATTATTATTGCATTTGTACTCGACATCATTTAAGTCATAACCAGAGGTCTTTGAACTTTTGGTGCTTCAGCTGTTTTCTTTTTTTGTTGATTTTATAGAAACTGCTATCTTTTTTTTTTTTTTTTTTTTGAGACAGAGCCTCAAGCTATCCCCCTGGGTAGAGGGCCATGGCATCACGCTCACGGCAACCTCCAACTCCGGGGCTCAAGGGAGTCTCCTGCCTCAGCCTCCCAAGTAGCTGGGACTACAGGCACCCGCCACAACGCCTGGTGATTTTTTGGTTGCAGCCATCACTGTTGTTTGGTGGGATTTGAACCCGCCACCTTAGGTATATATGGCTGGCCCCTTAGCCGCTTGAGCCACAGGTGCCGAGCCAGAAACTGCTATCTTAAGCTTCTAGGTAGTAACCCTAATCCTCACCTTGAATAACATAACATTGGAAATTGCAATTGAAATAAGTAAAAGGCAGAAATTAAGCTGTATTAACGAAACAAGGATTTTTGGTAGAATCTTTCTTAAAACTTCTAACCCATAAATCAGGTAAAAATCAGAAATAATTCAAGTAGTAAGAGTGATTAAGTCTTCTAACTGGACTTTGTTGTTTTATATCCTATTATAAATTATTATTTCTATCTTTTTTTTTTTTAAGAGACAGAGTCTCACTATATTGCTCTTGGTAGAGTGCTGTGATGGCACAGTTCACAGCAACCAACTCCTGGGCTTAAGCGAGTCTCTTGCCTCAGTCTCACAAGTAACTGGGACTATAGGCACCTGCCGGAATGCCTGGCTATTTTTTTGTTGCAGTTTGGTTGGTTCTGGGTTCAAACCCACCACCCTTGGTATTTGGGGCTGGTGCCCTATCCACTGAGTCACAGGTGCCACCCTAAATTATTTCTGTGCATTATTTTTTTATCCAGGAAATAGATGATAAGTAGTACCCACTGTTAATAATTTAAAAGTTGTGAAGAATAGACTTGGCACCTGTAACTCAGCAGTTGGGGTGCCGGCCATGTACACCTGGGCTGGCAGGTTTGAACCTGGCCCAGGTCTGCCAAACATCAATGCAACAAAAACAACAACAACAACAAAATAGCTGGGTGTTGTGGCGGGTGCCTGTAGTCCCAGCTACTCGGAAGGCGGTGTCAAGAGAATCGCTTAAGCCCAAGAGTTGGAGATTGCTATGAGCTGTGTTGCCATAGCACTCTACCGAGGGCAACATAATGAAACTCTGTCTCAAAAAAAAAGTTGTAAAAAATAAATGAGATAAGGCATATATGGCTGATACCAGTGTTCCATATTTGGGGGTAGGGTTAAGTCTTACTATTCCTTGTTTGTGTCATCTTGTTTCGCCCCTTAAAAATACCTTGAGAATGGGTGGCACTTGTGGCTTGAGGGCAGGGCACCGGCTCCATATGCCAGAGGTGGTGGGTTCATGCCCAGCCCTGGTCAAAAACTGCAAAAAAAAAAAAAAAAAAAAAAAACCTTGAGAATTAATAATTTAGGTTTGTGACCTGGGATTAGGTAAGACTGGACAAGTAAACAAGTTACCATGGAATTATTTGGGTTGTGAGTACCTGATTGTAGAAACAGAATTTCTTCAATTAGCTTTTTTTTAATCTTTTTGTGAGACACTTGCCTTCTGAATTGATTTCCTCATTTATATATAGGAGCAACAAAATCTGTTAGCTGACCACTTTATACCTAAAAAAGTATAAAAAATTGTTACACTTGAAATTTGTTTTCCTGTCCTTGAAATTGAATCTGGCAGCTTAAGTTTATTGACCTAAATAACAAAATTCTGAGAGATGTTATGTGTATCTCTATAGTTCTCTCATTCTTAGAACTTTGTCTTTTCTGTAGGAAGATGAAGATCCTAGCAAAGGTGATCAGAACCGGTCAGTTGACCCTAGTGAAGATAATGTGACAGAGCAGACCAATCACATTATTATTCCTAGCTACGCATCATGGTTTGATTATAACTGGTAAGTGGGCCAATTCACCTGTAAGCAAGGTACTGCTGAGTGGGAGAACTTTACTCTTTGGAATATGTGGGATTTTTTAGAGACAGAGTCTTACTTTATCGCCTAGGGTAGAGTAGAGTGCTGTGATGTCACAGCTCATAGCAACCTCCAGCTCTTGGGCTTAGGTGATTCTCTTGCCTCAGACTCCCAAGTAGCTGGGACTACAGGCGCCCACCACAATACCCAGCTATTTTTTTGTTGTAGTTTGTCCGGGGCCGGGTTTGAACCTGCCACCCTTGGTATATGGGGCCAGCGCCCTACTCACTGAGCCACAGGTACCACCTGAATATGAGCTTAAATTTAAAGATTTTCTTTTTCAAGGAAGACTCCTAATATTTCTCTTTCCTTTCAGTATTCACGTGATTGAACGACGTGCTCTTCCTGAGTTCTTCAATGGAAAAAATAAATCTAAGACTCCAGAAATGTGAGACCAATGTTTTAGAAAACTTATCTATTTACCTATGGATGGCAGGGGTTTTTAATGTATGCATCTAAGTTTATTGTTGCTGACTGTTGAAAATTTGCAAATATCATACTCCATTTAGAACAAAGTTTGTGTTACGCAGCATTCTTTGCCTTAAAATAAGGCAAATTATGTCTAATATTTTTTTCTTCCTAATCCTTTAACTATATGCATGTGAGCTCTTGAAGAAGTCACAAGATTGAATTCAGACTAGGAGTGATGGCTCATACTTACAATCACAGTGACTTTGAAGGCTGAGGCAGGAGCATTGTTTGAGGCCAGGAGTTTGAGACCAGCTTGGGCAACACAGAAAGACACCATCTGTATAAAAAAAAAAATTATCAATTAGCCATATGTGGTAGTACTTGCCTGTAGTCCCAGTAATTGGGGAGACTGAGGCAAGAGAATCACTTGAGCCCAAGAGTTTGAAGCTATGGTGAAGTATGATCACACTACTGCACTCTTTTTTTTGAGACAGAGTCTTAGTTGGTCACCCTTGGTAGAGTGCCATGACATCTTAGCTCATAGCAACCTCAAACTCTTGGGTTCAGGTGATTCTCTTGCCTCAGCCTCCCAGGTAGCTGGGACTACAGGCATCCGCCTAAGTGCCTGGCTATTTTTGGGGGGGGGGGGAGGTCTTACTCTTGCTCAGGCTGGTATCAAACCTGTGAGCCACTGCCCCTAGCCAACACTACTTCACTCTTGCCTGATGAGAGGGTGAGACCCAGTCTCTGAGGGAAAAAAAAAGATTAAATTCACTAATGGATAATCACTAAAATGAATTTGGGTTTCTCCTAAGAGCTTTCAACTTGTATGTCCATATTTATAATGGACTGTGTGTATATATTTTGTGTATAATCAGGAGAAAGTAGGATCTTTATCTTCTGTCCTTTATAAATGACTACTAATTAAACGATTGCTAAATATGCTATAGGTACATGTAACTTAAGCTAAATTACATAAAATATTATCCTTTTACATTGGCTTGAAAAAATCTTTTACTAGAAGAAAGAAATTTTCTCTAAGAAGTACTTTTGTCTTTCTTTGGTGATCTGTCAATGTATGTGTCTGTCTCTAAAGAATCAACAGGTATAATAACTATAAATACCCTTCCCTATGTTGTCTTCATGGTATTAGTCTGTTACTTACATATTACTGCACAAAAGTTTAAACTGTTATTACACAAATAATTGAGTAATAAATATTCTGTGGTAGTTGTTTGTTACATGGCAGTTTGAGATTCTGAGTTTAAGTAACATCTAAGTCAAAGATGATTTTAGCCTTCCTATAACAAAGCTGTAAGGAATCTCTTAAAAGCAGAGTCACCAAAACAAACAAACAAAAAAGCAGAGTCACAGATTTGGAATAAAAAACCCTGACAGTATTTTACCTTTTCAGACATGTGTTATTCTTCCATGTAATATGTCTGTCTTAGAATTTGTGAATACTCATGGTTTTGGGTAGTTTTCTGTTTACCAGCATAATTTAGGCCATTTCACTCTTTAAATTTACCTTTCAGTCTTCATTTACTGCTGTAATGTAGCTGACTTCAAGTTACCTATTTTATGTGCCAGGAACTATTGGAATCGCCTTCATACTCATTCATGCAGTATTTTGTGGCAGAAATTTAGGGATACATGTGGAATCTGTTGTGACCCACAGTCTCAGTTTTTCTCTTCTTTTTTTTGTATGTTCTTATTTCTCCATTTGGTCTAAAGGGTTCCACTTGTTGCCTAGCTATGCTCTCTCTAAAAGAACTGCTGTGAGAAGGTCTGTAGCTATTGTCAGAGCCAGTCCACATGTGTTCCTATAGAGGTGGTATAAATGAGAGGCAGCAGAGGTTGTAAGCGAAGATTCTGGAGCTGCCACACAGTCATTGTTGGATTCTGGCTCTGCCACCTACCAGCCCTATGGTTTAGGATTAACTCTCTAAGGACTCTGTTCTTCAGATTCTTCCTCTGTAGACAGTGAATCTATTGATTTTACCTTATATTGAGAATTTAGGACTAATTGAGTTACTTCAGTTGGTGGTTAGGATTGTTTTCCTGGCACACAGTAAAGGTCTGATTCATGGAGTAAGGGAGATAATGTCATCATGTGTTAGTTGCAAATTCATCAAGCAGCCTTTTCCGTGACCAGGTATTTAATGTTGTTTCACATTGATGTGGTCGGGTTATTCCGTTTTACCTGTTACATATTAGTAACAGTTATTTTGTATTTATATTAGAATTTTGAATTGAAGAATTAGAATTTTATATTTGAAGTTTTGAATTAACTCATAACTTGAATTGCTCAGTGTGGTACTGCTATATTGCTGTTATTTATTGAAATATTTTAATATTTTGTTGTATTTTGTTGTGAGGAGTCTGGAGTTTCTAGGCTCTTAGTATTTCTATCATTTCTGAAAGGACATGAGTTCACCTTCTGATTTTTATCTTGCTTTTTAGATACTTGGCATATCGAAATTTTATGATTGACACGTATCGTCTTAACCCCCAAGAGTATTTAACCAGCACTGCTTGTCGGAGGAACTTGACTGGAGATGTGTGTGCTGTGATGAGGTAAAACATTTGACTTTTTCTCAAGAAATTCACTCTGGGTGTTTACTAATGCATTGCTAATCTAACATTTGATTGTTTAAAGTGGATAAAATGGTTAGGCTTGGTGGCTCAAGCCTGTAACCCTAGTACTCTGGGAGGCCAAGGCAGGTTGATTGCCCTGAGCTCACAGGTTTGAGACCACCCTTAGCCAGAGGGAGACCCCATCTTTAAAAGTAGCTGTGTGTTGTGGTGAGCGCCTGTAGTCCCAGCTACATGGGAGGCTGAGGCAAGAGAATCACTTGAACCCAAGAGTTGGAGGTTGCTGTGAGTTAGTACGCCACAGCACTCTACCCAGGGTGACAAAGTGAGACTCTGTCTCAAAACAAAATCAAGTGGATAAAATGTCTAAATCTTATGTATTTCATTTAACAATTAAAGATTTTAAATAATTGTTTTCTAGATTTTACAGTTTATATATTTATTTTATAGTCAAATAATATAATGACCAGGGATGGATGGGGAGAGGATAGGATCTGTTCCCTAGATCTGTCTAAATATAAAACACTTAAAATGTGTATTTTCCTCTGTGAATTAGATCTATACATCACTTCTTTTATGGAGTAACTAAATGAGCATTTTTTCTCTTATTTCTGTGTTTTGAACTGTTAAGCTTTGTACTAAGTTCTTAGGTGCTATGTTATCAACATTCTTAGGGGCTTGTAGAAATTATCCCTCAGCTGATAAACCAAATCTGTCTTACAGCTTCTAGATGTTCAAGGTATGCAGAGAACATGTGGACTTGTTTTTGTTACTAAAATGTGATGATGGTTATAGACTAAATGAGGTTGATTCTCTAGATTTTAACTTTTAGAACTTTATTTTTTAGGGTTCATGCCTTTTTAGAGCAATGGGGACTTGTTAATTACCAAGTCGATCCAGAAAGTAGACCTATGGCAATGGGACCTCCTCCTACTCCTCATTTTAATGTATTAGCTGATACTCCCTCTGGGCTTGTGCCACTGCATCTTCGGTCACCTCAGGTAAAATAATGCTTACTTTTCTTTGGGCCTGGATAGCTAAAGACAACTGCTTACAGCATTTCTATTCATTCTTTTTTTTTTTTTTTGAGACAGAGTCTCAAGCTGTCACCTTGGGTAGAGTACTGTGGCGTCATAGCTCACAGCAACCTCAAACTCTTGAGCTCAAGCGATCCTCTTGCCTCAGATATTCTATTTTTAGTAGAGACAGGGTCTTACTTTTACCCAGGCTGGTCTTGAACTCCTGAGCTCAAGCAGTCTACCCACCTTGGCCTCCCAGGGTGCTAGTATTACAGGTGTGAGCCACTGCACCTGGACAGCATTTCTGTTCAGGAATAATCATTATTGCAATGGAGTAGTACCATTTTTTAGTTCAATGTGTGTGTGTTATTGTCTAATGTTTTAGTATATAAGGAATATATAGTGTTTAAGTTAATGCTGGCTCTATTAGTCATGTGACTTTTTTTTTTTTTTTTTTTTAGACAGATCCTCAAGCTATCCCCCTGGGTAGAGTGCCATGGCATCACAGCTCACAGCAACCTCCAACTCCTGGGCTCAAGCGAGTCTCCTGCCTCCTCCTCCCAAGTAGCTGGGTCTACAGGCGCCCGCCACAACGCCTGGCCATTTTTTGGTTGCAGCCATCATTGTTGTTTGGTGGGCCCGGGCTGGGGATTCAAACCCGCTACCTTAGGTGTATGTGGCTGGCGCCTTAGCTGCTTGAGCCATAGGCACCGAGCCAGTCATGTGACTTTTTTCCTTACCAAATTACAGATTTACATTTATGCCCAGTTCCCTTTATTTTTTTGCCATAAAAGATATAATAAGCAGATGATACAAACGTTCTTCCCCTTTCTTAGTCTGTGTCCTAGAAATATAAATTTAAAAAAGTCTTCATAACTACTGCAGTTTGGCAAGTGGACATCGGTATATACATTACTGAACAGATAACTATTTCAAATAATTTACACATACTATGTCAGACTAATATGAAACTAATTTATAAATTTGTTTTCATTGTGGAATAGAAAATTATATTAAAGAAAATTTCTTGTCTTTTCTATATTTAAAGGGGTACTGGGCGGTGCTTGTGGCTCATTGGGTAGGGTGCCAGCCTATACTGAGGGTGGCAGGTTCGAAACTGGCCTGGCCAGACTGTAACAAAAAATAGCCAATTGTGGCAGGCGCCTATAGTCCCAGCTACTCGGGAGGCTGAGGCAAGAGAATTGCCTAAGCCCAGGATGTGGGCAGGTTGCTGTGTGCTATGAGCTGTGACACCACAGCATTCTACCAAAGGCGATAAAGTAAGACTCTGTCTCTAAAAAAAATCTTAAAGGGGCAGTAAAATGTTTCTTGTTATATTGAATTTTTGTTAGAAGTATAGTGGTAAGTTGTGGGTTTTTTTTTTTTTTTTGGTAGCAAAGCCACCATGAGTACCTTTTTATTTATTTGTTTGTTTATTTTTGAGACAGAGTCTCACGGTTGGTGCCCTGGGTAGAGTGCGGTGGTATCCAATCTCAGACTCTTGGGATCAGGAGCTTCCTGAGTTGCTGAGACAATAGGAACCCGCCACAACACCTGGCTTTTTTTTTTTTTTTCTTTTTTAGAGATGGGCTGTTACTCTTGTTCAGGCTAGTCTCAAACTCCTAAGGTCAAGTGATCCACCCACCTTGGCCTCTCATAGTGCTGGGATTGATTGTAGCCTTGAGCTACCTTGCCTGACCCCCACCAAGAGTACTTTAAAGTGCCAGTATTAAACAATTTTTTTTAATTTACCCTTTTGACTTCGAAGATGTTAATCATTTCTTTATCTTATGATCTTATCTAAATGATCTTTATCATTTATCTGGCTTATAGGTTCCTGCTGCTCAACAGATGTTAAATTTTCCTGAAAAGAACAAAGAAAAACCTATTGATTTGCAGAATTTTGGTCTCCGTACTGACATTTACTCCAAGAAAACATTAGCAAAGGTAAGGATTTTTTTCCTAAATACAAGTCTATGATCCAGCATGTTCTCTTTGTCCTTCTAATATGTGTCATATTCTAGTCATATTCTATAAAAAAAGACATTTTATTTACTATAGTGCATAGAACTGAGCTTTCTTCTCAAATCTGATGGCATTTTATAAAACAATTTCTTTTTCTTTTTTTCTTTTTTTTTTGAGACAGAGCCTCAAGCTGTCCCCCTGGGTAGAGTGCTGTGGCATCACAGTTCACAGCAGCCTCCAACTCCTGGGCTCAAGTGAGTCTCCTGCCTCTGCCTCCCAAATAGCTGGGACCACAGGTGCCTGCCACAATGCCTGGCTATTTTTTTGGTTGTAGCCATCATTGTTTGGTGGGCCGGGCTGGATTGAACCCTCCACCTAAGGTGTATGTGTGGCACCTTAGCCACTTGAGCCATAGGCGCCGAGCCATGATACCTACATCTTGCCAAGAGAGGTGGAGATAAATCATGTAAGTATAATATATTTATTTATATGCTATAATAAAGTTATGTACAAAGTACTATGAAACACAGAGGAAGTAGTCTGAGCATTTGATTTAACTACTCAACTATTCAACCTACCATCTGCAAAGATAAGGTACCATGACAACAAATGAATGTGTTAATTTGTATAAAAATTTCAGAAGCTTAATAATAATAGGAAAAAGAAGGGAAACTAAAGATAAATCAGTATTTAGAATTCTCCATCTAATTTCTATTCACCTGCTAGGAATTAGAGAGTTATCTTAAAAACAAATCACTTGATTGCCTACATATCTGCATTGTAGATTGTTGTAATATTTTTCCCTTTAATATAGCTCAGTGGCTGTTAGATAAGAATTAGTATACAGGACATACAATTATGTTTTTTTGTGTGTAAGACACAGAATTTTTGAGGGTTCTTTTGACCCTAAAAAGTGGCCAACCTCATTGGCATTTTCTCAGCCCACTGTTTCCAAGAGGAAATGACAGTAGAACAAAATCCAACAAGGTAAATAAATGTTTTAAATTTAAAATAAACTCCTTCTTAGATCTTTTAAAATAGGTAATTTCCTGCTTAGATTGAATTCAAGCAGCTCATGTAATCTGACAGGCAAAAATGCATAAAATGTGACAAACTGCCAAAAACATTCTCATCACTGAGCGTGCTACTGGTTAAAACATTTACACATGACATTGAAACTAGTACGCAAGTTACATGAAAAGGGGGTTTGGTATAAACACAGATCTTAACTTATTATTAATGGAAATGAAAAAGTGCGGAGTAATATTCAAGTAACCATTTCCAAACACGATAGTGTTCATAGAAAACTGCCAAATTTCACCTCTATTCTGACATGACATCAATGCTCCTCCTAAGCCTCTCTACAGGATACCTCAGGCTAATCATGTCCACAGTTTTTTTAAATGGCCATTGATGGATACCGCTTGATTTTTGCATCATGAAATCTCCATAAACATGGTTAGTTTTGTGATTATTTAGATGACATGTTCAATTTAGGATTTCAGCACATAGGCTTGTTTCTGCTTTTTGATATGGTCAAGGAAGAAAAGAAGGAAATCTGTCAGTCAGGGATAGTTTACTTACTTCCAAGTTATACAAACTAGGACAGAATTTCTCAAAATGTGTTTTCAGAATAGCAGTCTCAGGGAGAATTCCATGGGGAAATGACTGTGATAAGTGATGCACACTATATCCCATTCATGGAAGTTTATAAGGCATGTTCGAATATTAAGACTCTGAGAAATTCAGCAGTATGATGGCTCACACCTGTATTCCTAGCACTCTGGGAAGCCAAAATAGGTGGATTGCTTGAGCTCAGGAGTTCAAAACCAGCCTGAGCAAGAGCAAGACCCTGTCTCTATTAAAAAATAGAAAAAATAACTAGCCAGATATTGGTGCATGCCTGTAGTCCTAGCTACTCAGGAAGCTAAGGCTAGAGGATTGCTCATGCCCGAGAGTTTCTGGTTCCTGTGAGCTATGATGCTACAGCTCTCTACCCAGGGTGAGAGAGTGAGGCTCTGTCTTCAATAAAAAAAAAATTTTTTTAAAAACACAACAAGAAATTCAATATTAAAGATATCAGTAAATGTACGTGTTTCATTCTGCTTAACCAATACTTCCCAGACTTACTTACTTGATTATAGACTCTACTTTGCTTAACACTTAACAGCAACCACTGAGAATAATTGCAGGATGTCCCCCAAATCACCCTAATGTTGCCATACATAGGGAAAATGTGAAATTATAGCTAAATGTACCTCATTTACAAAATATTCATTACAAAGTTTTACAAAATATATACAAAATACTCTCTACATGTTGGTCATCTCTTTGTAATGAATATTTTGTAAATAAGGTACACTTAGCTACAACTTCCCATTTTCCCTATGCATGGCAACTTTAGGGGCAACTTTTGGTTTGCCTGTATTTTTCAAAATACATCATGGAAAATACTGGACCAGAAAAAAACATAAAATATCTGGAAAAGTGTGTTTTCTGGCTAAGCAAAAATTCTTAACTAGAAAAACAGATAAATAATGTAATTCTTATTCAGCATTCGTAGGCACTTACCATAGAATTATATCTTTAAAAATCGTCCTTTACGTATTTCAAATGAACTAATAAATTTTCACTTTGTTTTGATTAGTTAATTTATGTACAACTCATTCATGAAAATAGTAATTAAAGTGGTCTTCTTGAAATGATTCAGTGTCAAAATAATTCTTTCCACCTGCTATGATTTGAATGTTTGCCTTCCCTCAAAATACACATGTTGAAGCTCCATCCCTAACACAATCGTACTAAAGCTCTTTAAGGGGTAACCAGATCATGAGAGGTCTGCACTCATGATTAGGATTAGTGTCATTACTTAAGAGGCCCCAAAGCCTTGTTAGCCCCTCAGTCACGTGAGGACATATGGAAGGCACCATCTATGAGGAAGTGGGCCCTCACCAGACAATGAATCTGTTTACACATTGATCTTGGGTTTCCCAGCCTCCAAAACTGTGAAAAATATGTGGGTTTTTTTTTTATTTCAAAACATTAAGGGAGTACACATGTTTTTATTACATGAATACCTTTTATAATGTTTAAATTGGGACTTTTAGTATGCCCATCACCCAAAAAGTGTTCACTGTACTCAATAGGTAGGTTTTACTCCCCTTCTCCTCCCTCTTCCTCCTTCTTGGTTTCCAGTGAACTTTACTTCTCCCTCTGTCTATGTGTGCCCATTGATTGGTTTCCAATTATTAGAGAGTACATGGGGTGTTTGTTCTATCATTCCTAAGATACTTCTTTTAGAATAATGGTCTCCAGTTTCATCCAAGTTGCTGCAAAAGACATTTCATTCATTTTCATGACCATGTAGTACTCTTTGATATATAAATGTGTGTGTGTGTGTGTGTGTGTGTGTATACTGCATTTTCTTTACTCACTCATCTATTGATGAGCACTTCAATATCCTTGCAGTTGTGAATGGTGCTTCAGCAAACATTTGAGTGCAGTTGTATTTTTAATAAAATAACTTCATTTCCTTTGGGTAGATATCCAGCAGTGGGATGGCTGGATTGAGTAGTAGTTCACCTTTTAATTCTTTGAGGACTTGCCATGCTGTTTCCGTAGAGGATACGCTAATTGCAGTCCCACCAACAGTTTCTTTCTCTCTGCATCCACACCAGCATCTATTGTTTTTTGACTTTTTTAATAATGGCAGTTCTCACAGGGTTAAGATGCTATTTCATTATGGTTTTAATTTGGATTTCCCTGACCATTAGTGATGTTAAGCACTTTTACATGTTTGTTGGCCATTTGTTTATCTTCTTTTGAAAAACTTCTGTTCATGTCTTTGCCGACTTTTTAATGGGTTTTTTTGGGGGGAATTCTTGCTGATTTTTTTGGTTTTTTAGTTCTTTGTAAACTCTGGTAATTAGCCCTTTATAAGATGTACAGTTTGTGAATATTTTCTCCCAAGAAATAATTTTCTGTTGTTTAGAAATTACACAGTCCAAGGTATTTTGATACTGCAGCTCGAACAAACTAAGACATCGACTAAACATGATAAGACCGTAAAAATGGAGACATTAGAACTCAATACATGATCTGACTAGGCCTTTAGTTAAACACATTTATTAAAATAACCTACAACAGAGCAGGCACTCAGAAATTCTAGTTGAATTGCATTGAAACAAAGTATGTTTATTGGGGCAAATCCTAAAGGCAAATGAGCTGTATAGTCTTCTGCCAACAATGTGTTTCTATTAACCTATTAGTTCATAAGAAACTGGTAAACTGGGGGATTCTATCAGGATAAAATTGAGAACTTATATTGGTCTTTGCCCAATTTTTTCCAGACAAGGGGAGTCAAAAAAGTGGAGAAAAATTATAACTGGGCCAACCATTGTGGCTCATGCCTGTAATCATAGCACTCTGGAAGACCAATGCAAGAGCATTGTTGAACCCAGAGGTTTGAGACCAGCTTGAACAAGACTAAGACCTCATCTCCACCAAAAATAGAAAAACTAGCTGGATATTGTGGGGGGTGCCTCTAGTCCTTCCTGCTCGGGAAGCTGAGGCATGAGGATTGCTTGAACCCTGGAGTTTAAGGTTGCTGTGAGCTATGACACATGTCATTCTACTGAGGATGACAAAGTGAGACTTTGTCAGAAAAAAAAAGGATGAGAAAAGAAAGAAGAAGAAGAAAAACCATAACCAGTAGTGGGAAAAGAAAACACACTCAGTTTGGTAGTTTCATGAACAGGTGTACTTTAAGTTCCATATTATTTCAAATAATGTTTGCAATCAGGCTCCCTCTACAAAGAAGTGCACCCCAGCCTTGAAATGTTCTTCTTTCTTTGCTCAGAGCTCCAATTCCAGTTGCATTGTCTACATGTAAGCAAACCAGCATTTTCATTCTATTTTGCTCATGCATTTTTAATATTCCATGAGGCATCCCCCAGCTGCTATGCCTTCAGACACCATTGTGGTTTTTGTTAATGCTCTGGCTACAAAACTGCATTGGTTTTAAGTGGTCTGCACCAATTCTATATTCTCATAAGCTCTGTTATTTTTAGAACACAATTATTCAAAATAGAAAGTTTTCCTGGAACACATACTTTATGTTCTATCAAAAACTTGTGCAGTTATAAATTATTCCCTTAAAAGAATGAATAAGTAGTATGCTTTGATGATCCAGGCTGTTGTTTCTCTAACCCCTAGAATATGGGTGGGGAAGAAAAAAGTGGGGAGTTCGTCAATTAGCCATGTTGTGGCCTGAATGACTTCAGCATCTTCCTAATGCTTTCACTTGCTCTTACCTGGCATTTTATTTTACTAATGGAAAACAACAAATTTATTTATACCTCAGGGCCTTTGCACATATTTTCTTTCTTGTTATTCATGCCTTAGCTCAAATGTTACCCACTTGGGAAATCTTTCATGACCACCTTACCTAAGACTGCACTCCTCCAGACTGACACTCTTATCACATTTCTCTCTTTCAATCCTTTCCTAACACTTAACATTTCCTGATTTTTATTTGCATTGTGACAGACCCATGAAAACGTGCACTACCTCTGTCTTGTTAACAGAGAGATGAATCCAGAGACTAGGGTACTCACAGCCCAAAGGATGGGCTTGGGAAAGATGATTCACTACCTATAACCTACAGTCTCCGTAAGTACCTATGTCTCCTGTCTCTTATTTTACATTGGTTTCCCTAACAGCTTCTTATCACAGCTCTGAGTATGATCAAAAATGGAGGAGGAACAACCCAGATAGAGTTGAAGAACATTCTCTTTAGTAAAGTATCATAAGAATGGAAAAGCAAGTATCTAATGTACTCAATACTAATAGGAAACCAATAGAAAACAATTACATGCCCACACAAAAGAAGAACACAATTAAATTCAAGTGGGGAAGGGAGAAGGAAGAACGGAGAGAGAGGGAGGAGGAGGATTGGTAAACTCTCCCCCAAAGGGCACAATGTAAGGATATGCAGTACACCCCCCGGTAAAGGGCTCAACTACACATTAGACTTTGCCCAACAAACACAAACAATATACCCTCATACTAATCTGAAATTTTACAAGAAAGAAAATAAAAGAGGAACAACCAAACTCCTAGCTTGGTCTCGGCTCACACCTTAACTATGCTAGTTCCCCGATACATTACCAGTGTCTAGAAGAGGGCTCAGCTTCTACAAAGCACTATGAAAACATTTCTTCGATGTATGACTTAATAAAAGAAAAATACTAATTAAAAATTAAGATATTTTTCCCTGGTCACTTCTAACAGCCCTTAAGCAGTTGAATTAGTCGACTTGTTTTCTTCTCCCTGGTGCTTTCGTTCTTATTATCTAATTAGCTCTCGGTGCAAACAGATGAGTGAACTTACCATAGTTTCAAGTTCTGTGTATTTTCTCCGTCTTCTTATGAAGCATTCCTCACCAGGTTTCCCCTTTGGCTTTGATCTTTTTTTTTTTTTAATCTTATCATCTAAAAATGAGAATATAAAAACAAATAGGGTCAAACGGATGCCTTAGTGACTCAAACCATTTGAGTGCAGTGTGTTCTAGTGGATATGCTGGCTTCAGAATGTGCAAAAAATAACAGATTGAAGGATCTTAATATCCATATTCAGAGTTATTTCATATCTTTACAGTCTTAAGCCTTTTATTGGCATAAAATAGCTTTTAGTTACTAGGATTATTCCTTTAAATATACCATATAATTCATATTTTTTCCTAACTGAGGAATCCATTCTTCAATTCCAAAGAATGATTCTCCATACTATCTAGTTATCTCTACTCTAAATGTGTAAAATCAAAAGTATACTTTAGTTGAAACACACATTTAGATTGTTTTTCCATAACAAATTACTATTTAAGCCATAAAGGTTTGAATCAGAGAAAGGTATTTTGATCTACACAGAGAAATCTGACAGAAGTACATATTTTTATTTTTGTATCAAATAAATTATTTAGGTTGGTGTCAGTGTCTACAACCCCTTGATAGATATAGTCACTGATTTAAAGGAGGTTCTTTGTTCATTAGTCTAACACCACCAAACAACTGGAGTCAATGACATTATGTTCAAGTTAATACAGAAGAATATTCCTACTTGATTGATATACAAAAGTTCAGGTACAGGGTGGTGCCTGTGGCTCAAAGGAGTAGGGCGCCAGCCCCACATGCCAGAGTTGGCAGGTTCAAACCCGGCCTGGCCAAAAACTGCAAAAAAAAAAAACCACAAAAGTTCAGGTACGTGGCACTTTGTTCTAATTCAAAAGGAGCTCTTTAGGGTGCCGCTTGTGCTCAAAAGAGTGGGGCACTGGCCCCATATGCCAGAGGTGGTGGGTTCAAACCCAGCCCCAGCCAAAAAAAAAAAAAAAAAAAAAATCAAAAGGAGCTTTATGGCCCAGAAGCCCCCATGGATGTGTCACTTTCACATTCTAATGGGACTGTAAAGTCTGTGTCACCCTGAACTTTGCCTCACAGAAAAGGAAGCACCTTTGCTTTTCTGAATAGTAATTTCAAATGTAAACAATATCTTTAAAACAAATACCCTGGAAAACTCTGAGTTGAACACAGCTGCGAATAAAAAAGACCAGGAAATTGAACGTTCCCACTACAATAACAAATGAATTCGCTACAGATGAAGCATTTTCTATTAACAGGCACCATGGGGGCTAGGTAGCTTAGCTGTCAAGAAATGTCCCAAGAGGTTGCTAGGCACAAATCAGTCCAACACTGATGAATTTCATTCTCTTTACCTCACTTCTAAAACCATTACATAAATTGGTTCAATTCTGCGTGGGGGATAAACATAGTTCCCAGGCTAAGGGATAAAAAAGAAGAGAGAGAAAGCTTGGCATTTACAACACACTGCCAGTCCCACATGGAGAAGTTTCCACCAGATTATCTGCATAAATATAAGCTAATAAATAGGTATTAATCGTAGTATTCTGTTCACACTATTATACTTGATGATGATGAGGATGGGCAGCCTTTATTGAGCTGCTACTATGTATCAGGCTTTGTTTTGCTACATCCTAAATACTGTGTGTGTCATCTCATTTAATCCGCACATTCTAATGAGTCGGATTCTACTATTAACACTTTAGAGATAAAGAAGCCGGAGCTTAGAGAATTAAGTGATTCATCAGGGATCACAGAACTAGTAAACAGCGGACCCTCAACTGCCTGCTCCAGCTCCAGAGTCTATCTTCTTAACTATCTTAATGTACAACATCGCGGTACAAATCAACATTAAAATCCAGTGGGATGAAAAGGATTCGTTTCTTCTAAATATGCTGGGGCATATGCTTTCCACTCTTCTGTGGATTAAATAAGAACAGGCATAATAAATACAAGATCTAAAAATAGCATCTTTACTTAAATTGTATGCTATTCATCCTCTTGGAAACATAATATTGAGACAATCTCTAGGATCCTTTTCTGTTCTCAAATTCTTCCTAACCATCCTGAGTGTGTTTAACTATAACCAAGTCCAGTTTCTTCAACCACATCAGAAATGGAAAGCCTAGCCCATGCAGGCTTCATTGTCTATTGAAATAAGGAGCTGATGTTGGGAATACCAAATATTTCCTCCATCATTTTCTAAAATTCCAGAAACTTTAAACTTTCTTATGCTTTCTAATATACAGCCTTTTCTCCTTATGTTTTTCCAAAATTCATTGGTGGGGGGTTAGTGACCTGGATACAAGGGACCAAACAGTAAGGAAGGTGAAATCTGGCCATTGACAGAGGGAGGACCTTTGGCAAGGTCTGTGTTAGGACTAAGTAAGGCCAAGGGCCTCCAGATAGCAAATCAAGAGACACAGAAATAATCAAGGTCATAGGCCTGTGACTACTGATTCATGGATACAGCAAATTCAAAAAGATTATTTACAGAATGCTCTCAAAGCCCCCTCTGTCTGTGTAAATCAAATTTATCTTTAATAACTACTTTAAATCCAATAAATATTCAGTTGTTACAGTTGTTACCTCCTAACTGAAAATCAATTACTCAGTGTAGTGAGGGTTTGTCGCTCCGTCTGATCTACCTGGAAACAGTCAGGGCCCACAAAATCATGGTCACAGAGGCAAGTCCTGATTTTTGCCTTTTTTTCCTTCTCCTCTATATTAAAAAAAGGCTTTAAAAAAGTACTCAGAGAGATGGTCTATAATCTTAAATTGATGGATAAATTACATTATTGTAAGGAGTGAATTTTTATATACACGTAATCTTCTTATAATCACCACCCTTCACAATCACACCAGAACCTAGAACATCCCTGGCACCACAGAAGGTTCCCTTGTATTCAGGTCAATAACCCCCACCAAGAATGACCACTCTCCTACCCTTTATCCTCTTGGGTCCATTTTGTATGGTTTTGAACTTTAAAAACCGGGACTATCCAGATACAATGTGTATTCTTTTGGATCCCACTTCTCATACTCAGCACTGTTTTTTCATCCATGTCGTCACTTGGATCAACAGTTTATCCTTTTTATCATTATGCAGGTATTCCATTCTGCAGAATGACACACTGTTTCTAGTTTGGGGCTACTCTGACTAATGCCGAGACGAACATTTTCATACAGATCACTTCTGTTGGGTGACACCCAGTAGTGAAATGGCTGAGCAATGGAACCGGTATGATTCGCCCTTCGTCCCCTGATTACCCAACAGTCTTCCAGAGTGTTTGCACCAACTTGACTCCCGTCAGCAGCGTATGAAGGTTCCAATGGCTTCACCTATTTGGTACATTGCCTTTAGAGTTAATTAAGGTCAAGGACCTTTGTCAAATTTATCTGCCACCTTCAACTTTTTGGTCATTCTCTAATTATTATCTTTATTTCCCAGAATTAAAGTAATCGGAAATGTTTGTTCAGATACTTAATCTGAATATCGGTGAGATGCAAAGAATTTGCTTTTTCTTCAGATCAAATGTAAATGTTTTCTAATAACAGGAAATGTTCAATGGAGAAAAAAATGAGGTTTCTGTTGAATGCGCCTGCAAGTTTTACACTTGCCTCTCTAAATAAAAGTCTGTGCATTTGAGCTGGCTGGCTGCCAGTGGATTTCAGGAGGAATCAAGCAATTAGATGATTCTATTTTATTCCTTTGCGACAAATTTGCTTTTAGCCAACGCAGTGGGGAATGAGAGCTCCTCCTCCACAAAGCACAGTCCCTATTTCCCCCCATCTATCTTCATTAGCTGTCACAAGGGTGATTATAAGAAAGTTCCACTTCCAACAATTTATTTTTGAACCAATTTGATTAAGAAGCTTGTGCGCCAAAGGCCTATTTGTCACAGATAGAATGTACGCAGTTGGGAGATAGAAGATTTTAAAGAAGCAGCAGCAGATAAATAAAACATTAGCTAAAGTTAACAAAGAAATGTCCAGGCCTTCTCATATTAAAGAGTAAACACACGCTGCATTTCTCTAAAAATTCTCACCAAATAATTCACTTTCACCTGACGTATGTATTATGCAAAAACAAGAAAAAGAAAGAGTGTGTATATTAACACTATTCAGCTTCAACTACCTCTTACTCTTCACGAGAAGTTTATGATCACACTACCTTAAAGCCCCGTGTTCTCATCTACGTTCTCTTATATGCAATGCTGTTTTGCAAAGCCATTCTCCCAGGTGAACAAGCAGGGTGGCTTCTCAGATGTCTGATGTCTCTTCTTTTTCTTCTGCTATCTCTGAAAAACACTTTGCTTTTGTAAGTACAAACACAGCCTCACTTAGAGCTTACTCTTTCCATCTTGTCTATAGTAAACCTGAGTCTCATGTGAGTCCCATGCACTTTGTGAAAGCATCTGCTGTAAAATGCAGTCCAAAAATTGTTTTTATTTAGCCCAAAGCCCTTTTATCTTCTGAAAGACTGTGCACCCAAATGCCATAATGGGTTTATTTTGGCTCATCACACTAGAATCTCTTATTTTTCATCCTTTCCATCCTTCAATTCTCATGGGCCTCTCTGCTTATAATCCAGAGTTCAAGTTCTGTCTCCTCCTGATTCTATTTACCTTGCTTTCTAAACATTCTCCTTTTTATGATGCAAATCCCTTTAAAAAAAATAAAACAAAACAAAGAAATTCCCTACTTTCTTTTTTTTTTTTGAGACAGAATCTCACTCTGACACCTTGGGTAGAGTGCTGCAGCATCATAGCTCACAGCAACCTCAAACCCTTGGACTCAAAAGATCCTCTTTCCTTAGGCTCCCAACTAGCTGGGACTATGAATGTTTGCAACAATGCTCAGATAGTTTTTTTGTTTGTTTGTTTGTTTGTTTTTGAGATGGAGTCTCACTTTGTCACCCTTTGTAGAGTGCCATTAAGTCACAGCTCATAGCAACCTCAAACTCTTGAGCTTAAGTGATTCTCTTGCCTCAGCCTCCCAATTATCTGGGACTACAGACTCCCACCATAATGCCCAGCTATGTTTTGGTTGTAGTTATCATTGTTGTTTAGCAGGCTCAGCTGGGTTCAAACCCGCCAGCCCCAGTGTATGTGGCTGGTGCCCTAACCACTGCACTACAGGCACTGAGCCACTGACATACTTTTTAGAGACTAGGTCTCACTCTTGCTCAGGCTGCTCTCGAACTCATGAGCTCAAGCAATCCACCAGCTTTGGCCTCCCAGAATGCTAGGATTTAGAGGGATGAGCCATGGCACCCAGCCCTAAATGCTTTACTTTCATTCTTTTCTTCAGCCCCCATTTCTCAAAGTTTGCCAACAGTGTATTTTCTAACATCCTAATCAGCTCTTAATCTGTTCCCACCACAACATGGAATGTGCAGTGTTTATCAATAGACATCCTTATTGCTAAATCCAATGAATAACTTTACCCTACATTACTCTCAATGGGACCACTGGCCACTCCTTCCTTCCTGAAGAACACGCCTGCCTGTCTTCGTGGCACCACCATCTCCTGGTTTCTCTTCTCCTATACGGTCTCTCCTGTTCCTCTGCCCACCCCCTGACAGTGGGGTTTCCTGGGTCACTCATACCCTCTTCTGTACTCACATCACCTTCCTCCCCACACATACTCATCCACTCATATGAATTCATTTAGCAACTAGAGCACTTCACTCTCCATTCAGTGATGGGAGCAATGCAACATCTGAATGGAGTGAAGGGTTAAAGAGATGTGAGAAGACAGAACCTTGCCAATCTTTTCAGGAAATGCCTTGTGCAGATAACATTCAAATATCTTTCCTGAATTTGAGACCCATAAATGCAAATTCCTGTCCCTTCACTCAAGTTTTGTCTGTGTCCCCTCCTCCTCACCATGTGCATGTAAATTTCAATGAATGACACCACTATCCACCCAGGGAGCAACCAGAATTGAGGTCACCTCATTGTCTCCCCCCTTTCCTCCCAGTCACTCAAGCACTAAATCATGTTGTTTCTAAAAGCAATAATTGATCATTTATTCAATGCTTACTGAGTGCCAAGCACTGTGTAAGAACTTCTTAAACACATTACCAAATATAATCCTAACAACCTTTAAGGTAAAAATGATTATTATTATTACCATTTTACAGATAATAAATCTAGAATTCAAAGATGTTAGCTAACTTGCCAAGTTGTTCAGCTGGAAAGTCTGAAACCAGGATTCAGACAGTTTTTAACTATTTTGCTACACAGTTGTATAGCCTCCTAAACATTTTTCAAAACTACACAGCCATCTCCCTAGATTAAACCATCATCATCATTATCTCTCTGTCTCTTTCCACCTTGTCTGGATTCCTAAATCAGACTTCTAATACAGCTCCTTAAATTCATTCTGTCTTGATTTTCCATACCAAAGGGAAACTCCCCAAACACAAATCTGATCACATCACTCCCTGTTTTAAAATCGTTCAATGGTTTCTGAGGGGAAAAGTTAAAACTCCTTACCAGGATTCTCTGTGAGTTGGGCCTCTTCAGCATGTCCCCTGACATTCTCCTTAGCCTGCCTATAAACCCCTGGATTGACCTCATGTGCCACATTCACCCTAACCACAAAACCATCACCTTCACCATTTCTCCTGTAGGAAACAGTGATGCACCACCACAGCCACCTGGCTAGATCCTATTCAGATCATCACTTCTTCCATCTCCACCAGACAAGTCAGACCCTGGACAACACACTTCTCCACCACTCTGTATTTTAATTGCACTGGGTGCTTTTTCTGCTACATTTTAAACTCCATGAGGACAAAAGTAATGTTGCCCATTTTCCATCACATGCTACAGCCCAGCAGGAGGCCTTACACAAAGTATCTATCCAACCAAACATGGATTGGATGAATACAAAATTCACTAACCAATATGGTAAACAATTTCTCTTATTCCCTATTTTCTTCCCTCCAGAAGCAGTTTACCTTCCCCGGAAGTCACTTGTTTGCCTCCATCAGCGACTCTTCATATTTAATTTTCCAAATATCCGTGTTTTATGCAACACACACCAAAAGGTACAGAGATGACCAAGACAGATGAGTCCCAGCTGACAAGTTGCTTATGGTCCAGTAGGCACCGAGACAAAGTCCCAATTAACTGAATAAAATATGATTAATTCCACCAGGGTTATGGGAAAATGCCATTTGAAGTAAACCTTGAAAATGGTTAGATTGTCAGTACAGGGAGAGGAGACCCGGATGCTGAAAGGAAACAGGAGTCCCAGGGAGACAGTGAAGCCAGCAAATGAGGACTGTGAAAACATTCAGCAGCAGGGAGTGTGAGGAACATGAGTTGTTTAGTTTGACTACAACAGTGTTTTTCAACCTGTTTTGTCTCACGGTACACTTGAACCTGTAGTTAAACTTCCATTACACACTTAAACTATGTTGATCAGAAAAAGCGTAAATTAAAGAATTTACAAACTTCTTTAGAAAATAATGTAATTAGTGATCTTTAAAACTATTTGCAGCACATCTAAGATCCTCTCACAGCACACTGCTATGCCAAGGCACCCCACTTGAAAACCACTGGACAAGAGCTTAGGGAATGATAAGGGGCATAGGTAGACCAGAAGGATATCCCAGGGTCATATCACAGAGGACCTTGAAACCAAGAAAGAACTATATTTATATTCAGTAGTCAAAGGAGTGTTAACACATAGTTTGAACAAGAATGACAATTGTGCTGACTTTGGGAAAGATCCTTCGCCTCCAGTGGTGTGTAGAATAGATGAAGATACTAGAGGTGGGAAAATTGCCACGCTTCACCAAATCAAGGTCAAAAATCAATGGCGTAAAGCAATATTTTCAATTTGCATTGAAAAAGAAAAATAAGTGCCCAATGTGAAGAATCTATTAGCAGACCAGAAGTGGACAATGTGGTCTCTGCCCTTGAGGAACTTCTCTTACAGTGACAAAAGCAGAAAGCGTGATAAAGAACTGAAATTAAATGTGACAAGGAAAATAGAGAACGAAAGAGCAAACAAGAGTCTCAGAGTTGGCACTAGACTCGGAAGGAAAAAAGATCTTCCCTAAAAAACTGAACTATAAAGCAATTCTTAAATAAATTGGTGGTCTGAATCACTCTATCTGTGTGTGCCAAAAAAAAAAAAACACTCAGAGAATTTTAAGGAAAGGACAAAAGAGACACCATAGAGATGGAATTTGCACAACTTGCCTGACAATTTGATGTGGTAGGAGATGAAGGAGAGCACGAGGTCAAGAGACTGAGAATGTGATCCGCAAGGATTGGGGTACTGACAGGGCTGGTGACAGACACAGAAGTCAGGAGGGGATGCTAGCTAGGGGAGGGATGAAAAGACGTTTACATTCTAACTTTCTCCTGGGATAGCCAGATGAAGTTTGATAACAAAAAAATGAAAATGTAGAGTAAGAGTTTAGAATTAGATTACTTTAAAATATCAAATCCTGAATGTTGTTGTTATTGAATATAAATGCATAGAAAAAGCTGTGTAATAGCACACATTCTCACCCCCTCAAAGAAATAACAGATTTTGAAAGACTAAATGTTAGAGAGAAGAAGAATTTTCAAGTTTTATTCTCTAATTTTTTTTTTTTTTTTTTTTTGAGATTGAGCTTAACGCTGTCACCCTGGGTAGAGTGCTATGGCATTACAGCTCACAGCAACCTCCAACTCCTGGGCTTAAGCGATTCTCCTGCCTCTGCCTCCCAAGTAGCTGGGACTACACGTGCCCACCACAATGCCTGGCTATTTTTTGGTTGCAGCTGTCATTGTTGTTTGGTGGCCCGGCTGGATTCGGACCCGCCAGCTCAGATGTATGTGGCTGGCACCTTAGCCATTTGAGCCACAGGCGCCAAGCCATTTCTAATATTTATATTATTTGAATATTTATAATGATCATGTATTCAAATATTATGTAATTTTAAAAGCTTTGACTTAAAATATTTAAAACCAGAGACATAGATTAAGATGTCATTGTTATAAAGATGATAGTAGAAGATGAGGGAAAAGCATAATTGGACAAAAACACAAATATAAAAATATAAAATAGGTGCTCTGAGGATTAAGCCTGGAAACAAAATATTCTTAGAGAATGGGAAGAAGCCAAAACCAAGGAAAGAAAAAATATCAGTCTAAAATTAGTGAAAAACCAATAATATATAACATACATAACATAAAGTTTAAGAGGAGATAAATAAAAATAAATTACAATGCCAGTTATTATTTTAGTGACTACATATGTTAATAGTCAAAGATAAGTAATGCTTACTGAAGATTTATTATGAACCAGAAACATGGTAATTATATTTTACCCCCCTAAGTAGCCTAACGGTATACATAAAAGTCTTCACTTTGGAGATGTGGAAACTGAGGCCTTTAAAGAGATTCAGATTTAAGATCTCATAGCGAGTTTAGTTGAAGAGCTCAAGTTCAAAACTGATTCTAAATTCGGAGATCCTGCTCAGAGATCTGACCACTTTCTTTTACCAAGAAAGAAGGAGCACAGTGTCAAATGCTTTCATGATGTAGTGAAAATGACAATTAGTGGAAAAGGATTAGACTCAGCACTGAGAACTGTGGTCCCTAACCCCCAGACTATGGACTGCTGCCATTCCTGGGCCTGTTAGGAACCAGGCTGCACAGCAGGAAGTGAGCAGCGGCTAAGCCAGCAAAGCTTTACCTGTGTTTACAACTGCTCCCCATCAATGGCATCACCACCTGAGCTCCACCTTCCTTCAGATCAGCACCAGCATTAGATTCTGACAGGAACAGGAACCCTACTGTGAGGGATGAAGATTGCACACTCCTTATGGGAATCTAATGCCTAATGAGCTAAGGTGGAGACGTAATGCATTTGAATCAGCCCAAAACCATACCTCCCACCTCCCATCGAGAGAAAAATTGTCTTCCATGAAACTGATCCCTGGTGCCAAAAAGATTGGGGAACAACTGGTTTATAAAATATCTTCTGATAATACAGAGGCTAGCATTTCAGTGAGTTAAAGGAGTGAATGCAAAGTGCAAGAAATGAAAATGTAACTAAAGCCTTGGCAGTTATAAGAGTAAGAGACATTTTTTTGCTGTGGCATGAAAGAGAGGATTATTTACAGCTGAAAAAATACAAATGGGAGCATAATTAATGAAATGACGTTCTGGAAGAGGTGGGCTGAGAGCACAAGAGCAAGGCCTTGCCTCAGAAGATCCCATACTCCAAGAGAAAAAAGTTTAAAATAGAGAGAGAGTCTCTGTGGAAGGAACTAAGAAAGATTCTACTCAGTGGCTTCAAACAAGAATGGGTTGGGGGCTTGAGGAATGTACAGAAGATTTTAATGATCACTATGTGAAATATGATAGAAAGTCAACAATATGTAGTCAAAAATTGCTAGGAACTAAGCAATGGGACTAAGAAAATAGTATGGCTTTTATAGTCCACTTGTCTATATTTTCAGCCTTTTTTGGCAATGTGCAACAGTCCAGTATTCTAGGTGGCAGCCTAGAGTCGTCAAAAACTTCATCCCTGCAAAGTGAGTGAGTGAAGGCAAGGATCAGATAAGAAACTGGAGCTTGTCCAGCCTTACACCAAGTTCTGGTTCTGCAACCTCCTCCTTCTGTAGCCGGGGGAATTTTATTTTATCTCTAAGCCTCAAATTTTTAATCTATAGAATCAAAATAGTACAGTAGCAATTTCCATAATGTGTTGTAAAAAATAAATTTTACGTCTCGGCGCCTGTGGCTCAAGCCGCTAAGGCACCAGCCACATACACCCAAGGTGGCAGGTTCGAATCCATCCTGGCCTGCCAAACAACAATAATGGCTGCAACCAAAAAATAGCCTGGTGTTGTGGCGGGTGCCTGTGGTCCCAGCTACTTGGGAGGCTGAGGCAGGAGACTCTCTTGAGCCCAAGAGTTGGAGGTTGCTGTGAGCAATGAAGCCACAGCACTCTACCCAGGGGCTCAGCTTGAGGCTCTGTCTCAAAAATAAATAAATAAATAAATAAACTTTACTTAGCATAGTATTTAGCACATTCCAAGTTTACAACTCATAATCATCATGGAGTAATAAGAGAACTGAGAAAAATGAATCAAAGGATGGAAAGAAAAACAAAAGGCTAGTTAAAAATAGGCACAGACATAGAGTTTGATAAAGGAAGGGAGACTCATTGTTTGATATATCAGTAGGGTAACTAGAGTTTACAGTAATCTATTTTATATTTCAAAATAGCTAGGAAAGAATAATTAGAATGTTCCTAGTATAAAGAAAAGAGAAATATTTAAGATAATGGATATCCCAATTATGCTAACTGATCTTTACAAATTATATGAATGTGTAAAATTATCATATGCACCCCAAAAATATGTACATCTATTATGGATCAATAAAAAAATAAAACTAGAAAATAAATGTTTTATAAAGTTAGTTAAGGTGAATGATAAAACGGAGGAAAAAGACAAAAGGTTGTGATCAGAGAAAAGAAATTTCAGAATTTGAGATGTTACAAGCTGAGCAAGTTTGACTGATGAAGTCTAAGTTCAAACCAAATAATTGAGCAGTTTTAAAAAAAGTGGAGGCCACCTAAACTGAGATAGCTGAGAATCTGGGAAGTATATAAAAATAGTCCCAAGGGAGGTGTCTCGTCATGGGTAATAAAAGAGA
The DNA here is from genome assembly GCA_963575145.1 of Galago senegalensis. NCBI lineage: Eukaryota > Metazoa > Chordata > Mammalia > Primates > Galagidae > Galago > Galago senegalensis. The sequence continues at coordinate 49,637 of CAUYTI010102689.1, forward strand.
CAGAAAGCCCACCTAGGCCAAGCGTGAAATCATTAAGAATAATAAGAGAACGGCTAGATGTTGTTTCTAGGTGACTGAGACAAGGAACGTGACTAAAATGGCATAAAGCAACTTCAAAATAGAAAATTTTTAATGGGAAGTAAAGAATACATAAAACTCTTTGGGAGTAGAATGTGGAAAAAGTGTTGTCAAGAATAATGAATCATGTGCACACAAGATTTATACTTTAAAAAGAAACTAAAGAAAAAGAATGGAGAAAGACAAGACCCAGAAAGGGCTATAAATAGAAGAGACAGCCTGGAGAACTTACGCATGGAACAGCCGTGCTCTATTTAGAGCCCGGTGGTTCTGATCTCATCTTACTGTGTCACCAG
>CAUYTI010102694.1:0-17283 GCA_963575145.1 Galago senegalensis
CACAAATCTGAAACACTTCCATCAAACTGGTTAACGTAGCCCTCATGTCATTTTCTTAGTTATTGTGTTAAAACATTCATATTCTACTCTTAGAAAGATTCACTTGTACCCTTGTAAGATAAACCACAGAAGTGATCCCTACAATACCCCACCCAACACCCAATCCCACCACCCCACATACAACCACCACCCAGTATTAATAGGCTGTTATTAGGTTTTAGCTTTCATATAAAAGGTATAAATTAGTTTCGTAATAGGGGTGTGTACATTGGATACTTTTTCTTCCATTCTTGTGATACTTTGCTAAGAAGAACATTTTCCAGCTCCATCCATGTGAACATGAAGGACGTAAAGTCTCCATCCTTCTTAATGGCTGCATAGTATTCCATGGTATAAATATACCACAGTTTTTGATCCATTCGTGGATCGATGGGCACTTGGGCTTCTTCCATGACCTGGCAATTATGAATTGGGCTGCAATAAACATTCTGATACAAATATCTTTGTTGTAATGTGATTTTTGGTCGTCTGGGAATATACCTAATAAAGGAATTGTAGGGTCGAATGGCAAGTCTATTTTTAGTTCTCTAAGTGTTCTCCAGATGTCTTTCCAAAAGGAACGTATTAGTTTACATTCCCATCAACAGTGTAGGAGTGTTCCCTTTTCTCCACATCCACGCCAGCATATCTGGTTTTGCGATTTTGTGATATAAGCTAATCTCACTGGAGTTAGATGATATCTCAAAGTAGTTTTGATTTGCATTTCTCTGATGATTAGGGATGGTGAGCATTTTTTCATATATCTGTAGGCCATGCTCCGATCTTCTTTAGAGAAATTTCTCTTCAAATCCCTTGCCCACCCTGAAATGGGATCGCTTGTTTTCTTCTTGCTAATACGTTTAAGTTCTCTATGGATTCTGGTTATTAAACCTTTGTCGGAGACATAACCTGCGAAAATCTTCTCCCACTCTGATGGCTGTCTGCTTGCCTTACTTACTGTGTTCTTGGCTGTGCAGAAGCTCTTTAGTTTGATCAGGTCCCAATAGTGTATTTTTTGATGTTGCTTCAATTGCCCGGGGTGTCCTCCTCATAAAATGCGGCAGTCTTTTTTATAAAGTGGACTTCTTTTTTTCTTTGGAGTGGATACCTAGCAGGCCATGGCTGCATCAAATGGTAGGTCCGCTTCTACTTCTTTGAGCAGTCTCCATACTGTTCCCCACAGAGGCTGTGCCATTTTGCAGTCTCACCAATAGTGCATAACCATTCTTTAAAATGTGCTTATTGAGGTAGTTGGCTTATAAATTTAAAGACCAACAAAATGAAATAGCTGGCCCTGAGTCGGGTTGGTAGGCTAGGATATGCTCAACTACAGGTAAGAGGCACCTTAACTTGGCTACCTGAAAGGCTCAGGAGATCAGTTATCCTACCTTGTGAGAAGCCCAGAGGGAGGGCACAGTAAGAGGCACCTCCAGGGGTATCAGTCTGCTCCTCTGTCATTTTCTACATGTTCACTCTTTCCTGGGCTAGCTCTTTTTGTGAACACAAAATGGCTGCAGAGGTGCCAGCATCACAGCATCACTCCCAGACCTAGACCCATCCAGAAAAGGAATAGGGACATTACCTCATAAATAACTCTTTATAAGAGCCAAATTTTCCCAGAGTCTTCCTGGCAAACTGTCCTTCATATCTCATCTCCTGTGATTGTGTTGTGTGCTCAGGTCTTAATCAACCTTACAAAGAGAAATGAAGTGTCTGTGATTGGATGGGCCAGGCAGGGCCTTCTCTCTGAGGTTGGAGGCAGGGCTGGCTCCAGATAAGAGGGTGGAAGGTGGGAGTGGGGACTTAATGTCTAGTAAGCAATCAATAGGATGGGGTCGTAGTTACTTGTGGTAGATTAGTAGCAATTAAAAAGTTAGAATTGTGCTTAAAAGGTAAAACAGTAAGTAGGTAATGAAAGTTTGATGTACACATGGCAAGAGTTCTCATTGATGGAGAATGGATTCTTACAAATTAGTAAGAACAGCACTCCGATATGATTGGCAAATATGAACATGAAAATAGGGGCTATACTAAATATCCATTAGCCCAATGAGAAAAGTAAAACTATTATCACTAATAATACATTTTGCCTACGAAGCTGGCCAGGTGTATAGAAAAACACCAGTGCTGCTGAATTATTGAGGAGCAGGCACACAAACACATTGTCGGTGAGTGCACAAATGGGTATGGCTAGTTGGTCCTGACCTTACGGTTTTTTTATTTTTTTAATTGAGGTGAAATTGACATGTATAAAATTAACTATTTTAAAGTGAACAATTTCATGGCGTTCAGCACATTTATGATGTTGTGCAATCTTACCTCTATCTAGTTCCAAAGCATCCTTATCACCCCAAAAGGAGAGCCTATCCCCATTTAGTGGTTCCCCTCCAGGACGTCCTCCTCCCAGGCCCTGGAAGCTACTAAGTTGCCTCCCGTCTCCGTGACATTTCATGTGATCTTCTGCGTCTGGCTTCCTCCATTTAGCACGGCATTCTCTAGGCTCATCTGTGTTGGAGCGTGTAGCACCCTTCATTCCTTTTCCCCGCTACATAATATTCCGTTGCACGTGCCTACTTTCTGACTTCTCAGTTTCACTTCTGAAAATTTACCCAAGAAAATAATCACTGTGCTGTGTGGAGAATAGCTACAAAGTCTTCCTGGAGGTGGTATGTAAACAGGCCTAAGATGAGACTAGAGAAATTAATTATGAATTATCTATATGCATCACGGGCTATTATGAAGGTATATCATCGATTATATTATAGTAGAATATTTCATGATGCTAGATAGCATTTATATCATGTTGACACTTTTTACTTGTTTTTTTTTTGAGACAAAGTCTTGGTTTGTTGCCCTGGCTAGAGTGCCATGGTGTCACAGCTCACAGCAACCTCAAACTCTTGGGCTCAAGTGATTCTCTTGCCTCAGCCTCCTGAGTAGCCGGGACTACAGGTGCCTGCCACAATGCCTGGCTATTTTTTTAGAGTCAGGGTCTCGCTCTTGCTCAGGATGGTCTCAAACTTGTGAGCTCAGGAAATCCACCCTCCTCAGCCTCTATGTTAATACCTTTTAAAAAGCATATTATAAACCTGTATATGACCCCCTTGATGTTCATTGACACTATACAGAGCATTTGGTACTTATGGGGGTTCTACTGTGTGCCAGGCATTTTTCTGGGTGCTGAATATAAAGCAATAATTTAAACAGACAAAAATTACTGACTTTAGGAAGCTTTCTACACCCTAGTGTGTGTATGTTTGGCTGGAAGATGTTAAGTGGGGGACAGGGGTCCCCTGGAGTAGGTAGGAGGTGGCTATATGTGTGTACATGTGTGCTGAGGGTCTGAAGGAATAAACAGAGAGAAGTCTGGGTGGTGGATTACCAATAATCTTTATCTCTTTCTTTTTATGTTCTTGTAACATCCACATCTTTTTCAAAAAGCACATGTGTTATTTTTATAATCAGGAAAAATAAAGTTGACCTGTAAGTGGGAGGTTTGTTAAGAGCTAGCTACATGACAACATCTAAATGAATATAATAGAAATTTAAATAAAATTCTCTGTGTGTATGTATATGCATGTGCATACCCTGTGCAGAAACCTAGTTTTTTTTACCATGATTGGCACATAGTAGGTTTTCAATAAATACCTGTTGCATGAATTGACCACTTGTCCTTTTACTTCTTATTTCTAAGGAGCATGTGGTCCCTTCCTTTGCAGACAATGCATCATACCTCAGATTTTTTTTTCCTTAAACTTTAAGTGCATAATACTTTTGCAAGGTAAATAAACTTTAGTGTAAGGAGCTCAATGAGACCAGACTTACAGAAAATGCCTTCTGCCTCATAGTAGGCCTTCAAGAAATGCTTGTCCCTCCCTTTATCCCTGGAGTGCTTTAAAAAGGATCCTATTTACCAAGAGAAAATTGATTCCCACACAACTGTTTCTCTCCTGCACATCTGTGATGTAAATCACAGCCTTCCTGAAGAGCATCTTCAAAGCTCGTAAACTCTCAGAATTGGAAGGGACCTTGAAGATCCCTTATCCTCCTCCATCTAACCCACCCCCCAATTTACAGATGAAGAAATTGGGGGGCAGAGAGAGGGGCAGTGACCTGCCCAAGGTCACATAGGAGACCAGTGACACAGGGACAGAAACGCAGTCCTCACTCCTTACAGTCCAGCTCCTTCCATCGGATCCAGCTGCCTCAGCCGATTTTAGCATAAAAGATGCTCGCGGTGTTGCTGAACTTTGTGCATCTTGGGAATGAACGTGTGAGGCTTTTAGGAGGCTTTGATTTCCCAACCCAAACCCATCCTTCCTCTAGAGGCTGCCTTCCTCCTTGCAAAGAGACAAGGTTCAGCTTCTAGAAGGGAAAGCTCTAGAAGGTTTCCACTCTGCCTTTGCAGTGACTGGAACATTCTCTGCCTGTGAATGTTCCAGAAAGAGACATGCCTGCAAATGTGCTTGATGTTTCCTGAGGGCTTCCCCAGGCCAGCTCCTGTGTTGGGCTCCCAGAATGCGGAGACAGGCACAGCCTCTGCCTGCTGGACTCACTAGTGAAGGAGAAAGACACACAAAGTCCCAAGTCCCTGGGATACCAAGGTCAGCAGAGACTCTCCAGGTTTGCTGAGTTAGGGGAAACCTGGATAGACACAGTCATGGAAACAGAGACCTTAGCACCAAGTTCTTGAAGCAGAAACCAGAGTTCAGGGATGAGATGACCCAGGTCAATAAACACAATAAGCACATTGTGTTCAGAATGGAGGGAATGGGCTTTTAATTTTTTTCACTTGTATACAGTTTTTCAGCTGGTTTAGAGAAACAAATTTAATTCCCGCTCCCCCACACGGAGTTTAAGAACCCACGTCTGTGGACAAGGCGGCAGTCTAAGCTGAGGCAATAGCACCTACAAAGACAAGAGGTGCAAATACATGTGACGTGTTGGGGGCTTGACCTCAGGGCACCAGGATGGAGCTGCCAAGCAGGGGAATCAGCAGGGGCCTCATCAAGAACACCTAGCACTTGCAGGTGGAAGTGAGGGTTTACCTGGGAGAAGCATAACCATGCTGTCTTGAGTCCTCCATTATCATCAAAGTTATTCTTTTACTTTTCAAGCTCTGCTCCAACCACTGATGGCCTAAACTTTCTTAGTATGTCCTGCAGGTCTTGCTGGCCCCAGGCTGGTAAATTGTCCCATGTTGCAGAAGAGGAAACTGAGGCTCAGAGGAGGGGAATATGGGATTGCCCAGTCACAGGGCCGGTGGAATTAGAAGAGCCTGGCCATGCCAGCTGGCCCGCCACCCTGCGTTGCCTTCCATGTGATCTCAGAGCACCATCTTTCCTGAGCACCTGCCCACAGCCCACAGCCGCTCCCTGCCGGGGAGGCCCAAGGAGGAGACTGTCCACACCCTCCCTTCCTCCTGTCCACCTCTGAATCCTTGCAACTCCCCAGTCATGTATAAAACATTCCCAGAAACCACTTATTCCTCATGAATTTTCCATGAGGCTGGGCCCAAGTTAAAACATATAAACATAAAAATATCAAGAAGCACTTTTTTAAAAAAAGGAGGGGGCCATGTTTCATAAAATACCAAGAGACCCAGTTCTGTGCTTGCCCTGCTCCCCCGGCCAGCCGCCCAGGGGCGTTCATTCTTTCCTCTCTTCTCTTCTCCATAACCTGTCTTTCCTCCGTTAACTTTGACCCTTTGCTTCTCAATTTAAACATTGTTTTCTTCCATTTTCCTTGTCATTTTTTCTCTTCTCTCTTTCCTTCTCTTTTCTGTCTGGTTCCCACTGGTATTTCTCTGGTTATTCCCAGCCCTGTCATCCTCCTTTTCTCTCTCCAAACATCCTTGATTCACTTTTCACCACATCCGTCTGAGTTAGCATCTCTTACCCTCCCTCCTTGGCTTCTGTCAGTTTCTTCTGGCCCCTCCCACACCTACGAAAATAGCCAAAAGGAAAGGGAATGACAACGACACCAAGAGTTGGAGCGACAGGAAGCCCAGGCACTGCTGGTAGAAGTGTAAATTGAAAAAAAAAGAAAAAGAAAAACTTTTTGCTGAACTACTAAATCTAAAAGTGTATTTACCCCATGACCAGATACTCTGCTTCTGGCCAATGGAAAGGAGGGGTTCAATCTCCCCACAGGGATGTGGGAGAATATTCATGCCAGCCTGACTCCTAATAGCCAAAAGCAAAAACAGCCCAAATGACCGTCACTGGCAGAGCAGGGAATTGAATTGTGTTGACTTCTGCATCAGAACACTGCACAGCAATAATAAAAATGAACTACTGCTACATACCAGTGTGGACCCATCACCCAAAAAAAGCCTTAACGTGAAAGAGTATGTGCTGATATGTTTCCATTTATTTAAAGTTTAAGAAGAAGTAAAACTAATCTACAATGCCAGAAGCCAGAAGAGTGGCCGTCTTTGAGAAGGGGTGCATTGACTTGGGAGTGGGGGAGCACAGAGACCCTGCTGGGGTGTTGTAAATGTTCTATGTCTTGAGCCAGGTGGAACTCAAACACGGATAACATATTCACAAGGTTTTAGAATTCCTGCAGCTTATTGCATGTGAATTTTAACTCCACTAAAAAAATGAAGAAATCGTATCCATACATAGTGTGGCTTATTATAATTATTATTATTGCAATTAGGAAATGACTTAGACTTAGGGCCTATCAACTCCAACATATTCCCATTGACTGAGAGGGGGTGAGCATCTATGCCCTTTACAGCTGAGAGCTCACCTTTCTACTAAACTGAGTCAGGTCCTTGGACCCTAGAGACATCATGGCCACCAAGACAGCCAAACACTCTGGAGACTGTTTGCAAAAACCTGCCTCAGAAAGAGAGAGCAAAACTGCTCCCAGGCAGTGATCACACTTAAGACGTCTGTCTGTGTTTGCACCATTATTTTTTCATCCCTGCTCCTTTGCGGTAACTATTACGATTATGGTTTAGCTCAACATTTACTCTGATAACCAAGCAGTTAATTAACAGCACAAAATCCGAACCCAAGTTAATGGAAAGAGGATGGCCTAGCCGGAAACCTCAAGAAAATTGTTCTGTCCACAGAGCCATCAGAATACTATTACAGCCCACAGGGGAGCTTGGAGGAGAACCAAAACTCTAGCTCGGGGACTCGGAAAGGCCTTTATTTATGTTTTTCTTCTTTATTCCAGTCCTCCCAGGAGGGGAGGAAAACAGAACCCGGTTTTCCTGCTTCAACAGAGTGGGTGTGAGCCCTACACACACAACCCTCGAAGGCAAACTAAAACCCACTTATTCTCATTGAAGGGGAGGAACTTAGACCAGAGAGACTCCAGCACTATTAGTTAAATAATGGTGCTTAAAAATGCATTGAATTTAGCCGTCTCCCCACCCCTACAAAAAAATCTGGAATTTTCCTATTGAGTATACTTTTTCCCCTTGCCCATGAATATTAATGCTCCTCTCAGAGAGATCTACTTGGAAAAAAAAAAAAAAAACAAGAATAAATTAAATACCTACAGATTTTTCTAATTCCTCTTTTTGGTGACATGCCGTCATTACATCAAATTACTGAGATGGGCCCGCTCTCTCTCTCTTTTTTTTTTCTTTTTGGGTGAAAATTATGGAATATAAAGTATATGTAAATGGTGCAAAAGAGGAAAAAAAACTGCCAGGGAAGAATAGGGGAAGGGAAAGCATTAGGTATTCCACTGGCGTAGTAGTCAGCCAATTAATCAAGCAGTGGCGAGAAAAAGATGCAGAAGGGATGAGTTCGCCCTTCATGTTGATGGGGCCGGCGCAGGGCAAACGCTACGGCACCTGAGCTCACGGTTAGGCATGCAGAAAGGGATCATGGGAATATCTTCCCGTCTTTGTCTTTCTCGTGAAGGATGGAAAATGTCAAGCTGTTGTTTGGCTAGATTGAGGGGGGTGGGGTGGGGAGAGTGGAGGAGAATTTGCAGTCTGGTGAGGCAAGGTTTTAACTCTTTGAGGACATCTCTGCCTCCCCTCCCTCCCCAGCCCCAGCCCCAGCCCTACCTTCTTCTCCTTCTCCCAGCCCTCCAAGCACATCTGTAGGGAACTTGCCTACAAACAGCCACTGAGAAGGGTCTGATTGATGGTGACATGCAGGCTGGGGCAGCCTGTTTGTGTGTGTGTGTGCATGCGCACATGTGTCAGGGGAGAGGGGCAAGAAGCATTTTTCCTCTCCCCTATAATGTTCTTTGTTCATTCTGGAAATGAGCGTGTGTGACCCCTTATTTCTCCAACCCTGTCATGTCCCCTTGGAAGTGAGCAGTGGCTAGAAATCAGAGAGAGGCCACAAAGAAGATAATGGGAGGAATGAGGCTCTGAGGCTGCCACTGCCTGGCCCTCTGCTCGGCCCCCAGAAGGGTGGCCCCCACAGGCACGTCCCCTGGAGCAATCAGAATTCCAGGATGACCCTGGAAAGACTGGCCATCTCTGGGGCTGGTACTAGAAGGGGAATCTCATCATGGAGTTTGTCACTCACACCAGTTACAACAATATAAGGGTAATAATTGACCAATTCCAATGACAGTGCTTTGTCTAGGCTCATGCAAATTTCCATGTCATTTCACCATCTTTAAACTCTGGCAAATACATAATCCCAAGGAAAAGTGTGTTACTAATTCACTTATTTAGAAAATGGGCATTTGATTCTCCCCACCTGCCCTGGGACTGGGTGTGGTAAGCACTGAGTGGTCTTTTTGACAGATGAGGATGATGAAGACAGGGATGGAAAGGGCTTGGTCTAGGCCAGTGAGTGGGTGCAGAACGAGCTCAAACCATGTCTCCGCAAAGGTTTTCTCTGTCTTTTGGCCACAGACAGATGAGCAAGTTCCCCTGTGCCTGGCCCAGCCACACTCTCTAAGATAAGTCCATGGCTATTTTCAGCTCATGGTGTGAGCCCAGTGCAAGCCCCACTTGAAGCGTGATTCACCAAGCAGCAGCACCCTTCACCTCAGCAGGCTGGAAATGTAGACTCTCTGGCCCCAGCCCCACTGAACAAGAATCTGCATTTCAACAGCATCCCCAAGCGGTTGTGTGCATGCCCAAGTGTGAGAAACACGGTGCCCCACATTTACTATCTGAAATCTGAAAGCATCTAGAAATCAAAGTGGCTTCTACTCCATGAAATATGGTAGGAGATGAGGCACTCTGGGGCTAACCATGTGTGCTGGCTACTGCTCTAAGTACATTCTCTAATCCATCCTCTCACACCCTGTGAAGTGGGCACTGTCGATATGCCCATATTACAGATGGAAACACAGAGTCACAGAGAGGCGAGGTAACTTGCCCATGGAAACACAGTCAGCAGGTGATACTGCTAGAATTTGAGCCACAGCACCGTAGTCCACCTCTGGGACCATTACTCTCAAACTTAAGCATGCGTCTTAATCATCAGGAATGCTTGAACTCTAGACACATAGATTTCCGGGGTCCCACCTCAAGTTTCTGAGTCAGAAAGTTGCATTTCGAACAATTTCTCAGGCAGTGATGCTGATGTTGCGTATCCAGGGACCGCTCTTTGAGAACCGCTGCTCACTGGAGGGTCACCCCCACTGTCAAGAAACCAACAGGTTTCATGGTCGACTTCAAGCAAATACAAACGAGATTCAAATCAGTGCCCCTGCCCCCAAAAGGGGAAGGAAAAGCCAGGAGAAGGGTGTGAAGGTCTAAGAACTCCTAAACAGCCGAAGTGCAAACAGAGTGGAAGACGCTCTGCGGAGGGGCAATTGCTTTCCAATGATCCCCGATGATCCCCGATGATCCCTGATGCGGTGGCTGAGCTGTCCCCGCACTCCTCTTTGCCGCCGCTAATTGAGGCTAGACTGCGGCATCATTGCTATAATAATCCTTTCCGTTATTGAACCTGGACAATGCATGGTGTTGTAATGAGTTCCTTCCTCTGCTCATTAAAACGACATTTACAAGGCCCAGCCCGGCCCAGCCACGCTCTGCACAGGACACAGCATGGCAGATATGGACGCCCGAGCCTGGTCCTTCCGTAGTCCCCAGGGGGATGGCTACACCCCTCATCAACACCAAGAGGGTTATAGTTCTGAGGAGAGGGGTTTTGAAAAGCATTCATGGCTGAGGTAATAGTTAATTGTTACTTTTCAATAGTTACATACTCTCTGGATAAAGTATATCTGTTAATGGGCCAAAATTTAAGACACAAAGTTGGAGCCTGAGCAACAGCAAGACCTTGTATCTAAAACAAACAAACAAAAAGAATTTAGCCCAGGGTGGTGCTCACACCTCCAGTCCCAGCCTCCAGAGGCTGAGGCAGGAGGATCACTTGAACCCCGCAGTTGGAGGCTGCAGTGAGCTATGATGATGCCACTGCACTCTAGCCTGGATAACAGAGGGAGACCCTGTCTCAAAAAAATTAAAAGATACAAAATTGATAATAAAACTCCCAAAGTTCCTCAGTCCCTTTCTTCATGATCACTTAAAATTTTTCTAGTAATTAAAAATTCTCTCTTTCTCTCCCTTTCTTTCTCCCCACCCCCCAACTCTCTCTCCACCCCTCTCTGTCAGATACAAGTGTATAACTAGGCACAGCCCTCCACATTAAAGAACAGTGGAGGGAAAAGACTAGAAGCCCATCAGGCAGCCAAGGGCTGAAAGGGTGTCAGGCCACAGGTGTCTCGTCTGCCAAGAAGTGTGGAACGACGTGAGGAGCCCCAGCCCTGGAGAGATAATTGGAAGTTCTGAGGGGAAAATTCTCCACTGGTGAGGCCAGGGAGCTAACAGAGCCTGGATCTTGGAGGACTCGTCTGGCCCTGGTGTGCAGTTTGGACTTTACCCTAAAAGGAATGGGCTGCCATGGAAGGTTCTTAGCAGGCAAAAGACTGGTTCACTTTTGCCTTTTAGGGAGAGCTCTCCGGTGACTGGTATTGGACTGCACCACAAGGACAGAAGCCAGAAGCAGGGAGTGTGGCTGCATCAGACTCATCACAGCTAAGGAATTTTAAAAGATAATGACAGGATGCCAAGGAGGGGGTACGTTTGGGTGGTGGGCACTTTCTGATCAAGAGAAAATGGAAATCTGGCTCCTGATGTTTTTCTTCTACAACCTTCAAGGAGGTGCAGCAAAAAAAAAAAAAAAAAAAGAAAGAAAGAAATGTTTTAAAGTCCCCAGACTCTTCTGTGAATGTTTCTTCATCTCTCTGAGCCTCAGTTTTCTTATCTGTAAAATAGATTTAAGATTTCCATTTAGCAAAGTGTTCAAACAGCAAATAGATACAGGAGGATTTTACAAATTATAAAGTTCCTTACCAATGAGCAACGGTGGCTGCTGCTGTTGTCCTTCAGGCTGATTGTCACTCTTTACGCACCTCACAGAGCTCTCCACAGCCCACCTCGGGTCTGTGTTCTTACGTATCTTCAGCTTCTGCCTCTAGAGCAGCAATGCACTTTCTGTGGTGATGGGGAATAGTGTAGATCTGGGCTGTCCAGTGTGGAAGCCACTGGCGTTGACAGAGAAGCCACTTTTTAATTTTATTATGTTAAGATTAATTTATATTTAGATACAATACCCACAGCTGTCTACCATTTTGAACAGCACAAACCTAGAGAAAAAGATCCTTGAGAATATGGACTACATCTTACCCACCTTGCAATCCCCCCTTTATGTGATTAGATGGATGGATAGATAGATGGATGGATGAAAGGATGGATGGATGGATGGGTGGATGGATGGATGGATGGATGGATAGATACAAGAGTGGGTGGGTGGATGGATAGATAGATGGATGGATGAAAGGATGGATGGATGGATGGGTGGATGGATGGATGAAAGGATGGATGGATGGATAGATACAAGAGTGGGTGGGTGGATGGCTGGCTGGATGGGTGGATGGATGGATGGATGGTGGGTGGATGGATGGATAGATAGATGGTTGGATGAAAGGATGGATGGATGGATGGATGGATAGATACAAGAGTGGGTGGGTGGATGGCTGGATGAAAGGACAGATGGATGGATGGATGAAAGGATAGATAGATGGATGGATGGATGGATGGTGGATGAATGGATGGATAGATGGATGGACAGATGGATGATCAGATGGATGAATGATGGATGGATGGGTGGATGGATGAAAGGATGGATAGACGGATGGACAGATGGATGGATGGACGGACAGATGGATGGATGGATGGATGGATGGTGGATGGATGGTGGATGGATACAAGAGAGGGTGGGTAGATAGATGGATGGATACACAAGGGTGGGTATTTAGATGGATGGATAAATGGATGGATACACAAGAGGAAGGGAGGCCTTTCATGTTTCCAAACGGTAGTACTAATTCAAACAACACCACCAATAATAAAAGCGTGGGTGGGAATGTGGATGAATACATGTGTGAGGAGAGGAATGGATGAATGGATGGTAAGACTGATGGTTGGATGGGTGGGTGGGTGAATGTAACAGTATTCACCAATACAGTTGAAAGTGCTCTCAAATCAAACTAAAATCATCAGGTCAATGTCTTTTCTCCACCACTTACAAGTCGAGTGACCCAAAACAAAATATTTTGCCTCCCAGAGCCTTGGTTTCCTCACCTTGAGAATGAGGATAATAATAATCCCAACCTCAGAGGGCTGACGTGAGGGTACAGTGAGATAATATACACATAATAGTACCCTTCACCACATAATGGACTGTACAATGGGTGTCACCACTACTATTTTTTATGACCATTGAGCAATTGAGCAAAGGGAACTGTGGCTCCTAATTTGTATGTTAGTTCCTCAATAATGTTGAGAGCACAAGGCGAGAGAGAGAGAGAGAGAGAGATATCATGGTTTCTGGGAAGAACTTGAGAAATGTGTATTGAGGGAAATGCTGTGAGGCGAGCCAATTGAAGACAGATGTGGGTGGGTCTTGTGTAGAGGGGAGAGACAAGGTTTTGGAGTCAGACAGATGTGGGTTCAAATCCCAGCTTTTCTACTTTGTAGATCTGTAACTTTGGACAAGTTTCTGCACCTCTCTGTAATTTCATCCATCCGTACTAATGGGGTTGAGGAAGATTTCCTACTTCAGACACTGTAGAAAGATTACACGAAACACAGCAGGTGGAATTATTTAGCTCAGGACCAGCCACATAGTGGGTAATGAAGATAGTTTCTTTAACCAACCCCTAAGGGAGCATATAAACAGCTAAGGGGGGGGAGGCCTTCCATGTTTCCAAACGGTAGTACTAATTCAAACAACAGCACCAGTAATAATAACAACTAGATGAATTAAGCACCATCCCTCTACATGCTCGACATTTGGTTAGGTTCCTATGTGCAGTAATTATCTTAATTATTCTATATGTCAGTCCTGTGAGGTAGATTCTGTGATTGTTCCCATTGCTCAGATAAGAAAACCAGAGTCCAGAGGGGTTATCTAACTTGTCCAGGGTCACACAGGAGCTGACATCAGAATTCAGGCTACCTGATGCCCTGTGTTGGGTCCTTACCAACACAAACATAAGCTGCACAGATGTTTCCTGGTTAACTCTACAGAATCTCATTTTAATTGGGCCCTCTACACATATAAGACATTTGACATATTTTTATCCACAAACTTGTACTCCCTTGTAGGGGAGACATTACCAACCCTGTTTTATAGATGTAAAACTGAAGCACAGAAAGACGAAGCCACTTGCCTAAGATCACACAGCCAGGACGCATCAGATCCTGGACTTGCACCCAGGTTGCAGATTCCGGGGCTGGTGGCTTCACTGCACAGCTTCTGTGTTTACAGTGGAGAGAGGAGAACTCTCCAAGTGCTTTTGCGGGGGGGTGGGGGGAGGACACATGCTTCCTTCCCCATGTGACCCCTCGGAACTGGGAGGAGGAAGCCCCTGCACTTGTTTTTCTCTCCTCTGCCTCCCTGGCTGGCTCGTGCCATCCAGCAGGGGACTTTTACTGGACCCTGCCTGTCCTGGGCTTCCATGTATGCTTCAAGTTTCTAAAACCCTGAAGAAAGATGACTCCTGGCTCGGCACCTGTGGCTCAAGCAGCTAAGGTGCCAGCCACGTACACCTAAGGTGGTGGGTTCGAATCCAGCCCAGACCAACCAAACAACAATAATGGCTGCAACCAAAAAATAGGCGGGCATTGTGGCGGGCGCTTGTGGTCCCAGCTACTTGGGAGGCAGAGGCAGGAGACTCGCTTGAGCCCAGGAGTTGGAGGTTGCTGTGAGCAGTGAAGCCATAGCACTCTACCCAGGGTGACAGCTTGAGGCTCTGGCTCAAAACAACAACAACAAATTTGAAAAATCAGTAAATAAATTTCTGGAAAAAACACAAAACATTAATTCACACAAGAAGTAGGAAACCTATACAAACCAACAGCTATTCAATAAACTGAAATGTATTCAAAGTCCCTTCCAGGAAAAAGATCTATGCCTGACTGGCCTTACAGGTGAGATCTGCCAAACTTTCAAGGAACAAATAAGTCCAGTCTAAATTGCTTCAGAAAAGAGAAAATGGAAAGACACCAAACTCACTTTATTATTCTATTTCTACCCTGATGCCAACATGAATTAGGAATTGTAGCAGAATTAGCAGGAATAAAGAGCAAAACAGTTATAATGTCATAAAAGCAGAATCAATAGTTGTTGGCTAAATACAAGATATGATAAAAAGGGAAATGGTCTGGTTTGGTAGAAACAGGGAACACCAGGGAAGAAAGTTTGGTAAAGAAAAGGAGCTCAGGCTCGGCACCTGTGGCTTAAGCGGCTAAGGCGCCAGCCATGTACACACAAGGTGGCGGGTTTGAATCCCCAGCCCGGACCCGCCAAACAACAATGATGGCTGCAACCAAAAAATAGCCAGACGTTGTGGCAGGCACCTGTGGTCCCAGCTACTCGGGAGGCTGAGGCAGGAGACTCGCTTAAGCCCAGGAGTTGGAGGTTGCTGTGATGCCACGGCACTCCACCCAGGGAGACAGTTTGAGGCTCCTATCTCAAAAAAAAAAAAAAAAAAAGAAAGAAAGAAAGAAAAGGAGCTCAGTCTGAACCAGAACAACTAGGCACAGATATGCACAAAGCAACTGAAAAAAACAGGATTTGTGTGCAGAAGAAAAATTAAAAACTGGGAATTATTCACATAGAAAAGTCTGAATGATAGGGTGGCGCCTGTGGCTCAAAGGAGTAGGGCGCCGGCCCCATATGCCAGAGGTGGAGGGTTCAAACCCAGCCCCCGCAAAAAAAGAAAAAAAGAAAGAAAAATAAAAGTCTGAATGATAATGTCAAGGGACTAGAGACATATAGAAACATCTGAGAAGTGAAATGTGGAGAACACCTGTTTAAAAAGAGGAAGACCCAGAAGTGAATTAATGTACATAGTTACCATTCAATAAAAAAAAAAAAAAAAAAGAAGAACAGCAGCAAGAAAAGGGGCAAAGAACAAACTCAGTACAATGCCACTTAAGCCCCATTTTTCATCTCATTTATTGCTGTCATCTTTCACAATTATCCTGGGTTCCAAGGTAATATTTTTATTTTATTTATTTTTGAGACACAGTCTTACTATGTGCCCTTGGTAGCATGCCATGGTGTCATTGCTAACAGCAACCTCAAACTCTTTGGCTTAAGCAATTCTCTTGCCTCAACCTCCAGAGTAGCTGGGACTACAGGCGCCCAACATAATGCCTGGCTGTTTTTTTGTTATTGTTGTCGTTGTTTAGCAAGCCTGGACCTGGTTCAAACCTGCCAGCCTCGGTGTAGGAGGCTGGTGCCCTAATCACTGAACTATGGGTACCAAGCCCAAAGTAATATTTTTAAAGAATCCTCAGACTCTCCCCAGCACCACCAGCACAAGGTGAAGCCCCTATTTTAAGCTCTTGTAATACTCTGCACTTATATTAAAACCACAATATATTTAACTATAAAATTCATTCTTCAATGTATGGCTCTCCCACTAGACTTCAAACTCCATGAGGGTAAAAACTATACCTGTTACTGCATCCTACTGCCTTACATTATATGTTACAAGCATTTGCTGAATGAAATGTATGGCCAAATGGAAGCCAAGGAGAGGAGAATGCTAAATGTTACAGAAAGCCCAGGGAGAGGACTGAGAAAAAAGGTGCTTAAACTTGTGAAGGTTAAATCCAGATAACAAGGGTCACGAATGAACAGCAAGGCTAGAAATGGTGGCTCACACCTGTAAATAATCATAGCAGTCTCGAGGCCAAGGCAAAAGGATTCCTTGAGCTCAGGAGTTTAGGATCAGCCTAAGCAACACCCAGACTGTCTCTACTAAAAACAGAAAAATTAGCTGGGCATTGTGGCAGGTGTCTGTAGTATCAGCTACTCGGGAGGTTGAGGCAGGGAGGATCGCTTGAATCTAGAAGTTTGAAGTTGCTTTGAGTTAATCTGACACGAGGGCATTCTAGCCTGGGCAACAAAGTCAGATTCAATCTCCAATAAGGGGGGAGGAAAAGTAGACTACTCTTAGCAAACTCTAAAGAAGGAATTATGAACAAGTTTTCAACTTTATTTCAATTGTGCTCTATTTTGCAATTTTTCTTTAATAACCACATATTACTTTTATAACGAAAAAAGATTCTAAACTGTTACAATGATTTGAAAGGGAAAAGCAGCAACAAGACAGCTTGAGGAAGTAGCTGACTTAAGATTTCTGTAAACTAAAGGAATCTTAAGTACATTTGAACTTTTAAGAACTCAAAGTGCATTTCAAGAACATGTCCTTTAGGAAAGCAGAAGATGGTCCATGTTGCCAGTGTCAGGACTTAGAAAATGACGCCCCCAAATATGCCATTTTGATGCTCTGAACTGATAAAGCCTCAGTATTTCTCTGACCTTCCCCTTGATTCTATCTCTCAATCTTCTGGGCCTCCCAAAGCTCAGAGTGAAGTTATTCACTAAATTTCCTCTGTCCACCCAAAGTCTGGACCTGCCAAACAAGAAAACTTGAGTCCCTTCCCTCAGTCTTCTGAACTCATATCACAGGAAGAAAGACTGGAATCGGCTCGGCACCTATAGCTCAACTGGCTAAGGTGCCAGCCACGTACACCTAAGGTGACAGGTTCGAATCCCCAGCCCGGACCGCCAAACAATGACGGCTGCAACCAAAAAATAGCGGGGCGTTGTGGCGGGCGCCTGTGGTCCCAGCTACTTGGGAGGCGGAGGCAAGAGACTCGCTTGAGCCCAGGAGTTGGAGGTTGCTGTGAGCTGTAATGCCATGGCACTCTAC